>MUZC01004613.1:69680-84211 GCA_002072015.1 Radix auricularia | reverse complement strand
GTCACAAAAATTTAGACCCCCCCCCTCCAATAATACGTCACAAATCGTTGGCCCTTCCCTTAAAAAAAAAACTAAATGAGGGGTAGGACTGCAATCAGGCTTATACAAAATTAAATGGAAAAGACGTAAACGCTTTTCACGTATCCACTTTTTTGGATACTTTGGATTTCACCGCAGCTAAGTTCCTTCATTTTTTATTTTTATTTTCGTTTTATTTGTGTATTGTATTGTATGTTCGTTGATAAAGGCTCTTTGCCGAAACGTTCGCTGTTTCGTTACGTCCGGTCAGGCTAACCCTTACCTTGTTTACGTCTTTTCCATTAAAAAAAAACTAAAGAAGTATGTTTCAAATCCCTTTTTTGTCATTTAAGTATTTATTTAGTGTAGGTCTGCATTGTAATATCGTAACACGCATGAAGCTATGTAAAACGCCGTTAAATAAATTGTAAACCAGTGTTTCTCAAACTTTTTTTGTATTTAACGACCGGCAGAAATTTTTCTTTTGCAGTAGATACTGGTGCTTTCCTTTCCCGTGATTTTTGCTGTACTGACGTGATAGCGAAATGAGCCCCTGCATGGCATAAGCCTAAAGCCCTATAAAATTAAGTATGAAATCGGCTTTTTTAATTCAAATAATAATTTTTTTTAAAAAAATGCTTAGTTGCCAAGACATAGCAATACAGCTAACGAACAATGCAGCGGTAATGTCAAAGACGCTTTGATTTTTTTTTACTCTTCAAGCTCGCGAGTATGACTATTGATATTACGAGAATCATTTCATTGTTGATAGACCTAGAATATATAGATACATGACAATTCCTCAAATTGATTTCTATCTTATCGTGACAGTTTTCCTGCTGAGTATATGAACATTTTTTTTATGAAAGGCATTTTATCTAAAATTACCACATTGATATCAAATCTCATGTTTTCTAAAAACATAGTAGGTATGTGCTGGAAGAGGATTATGTCGAGTACTGTACGAACCCCAAATTTTTACAGGAAAGTAGGGTGCCATCTTGTGTGTCGCAAAATACAGTAATTCCATCTAGTTCAAGCCTGAAAAATACTTTTAACATTAATAAAACATCCAATATTATTAATAAATTTTAACTCTCACGAGATTTTTAAATAATTTTTTTGGTTTTGCTTTTTTATAAATTTTCTTTTCACGATTTCACGTATAACAATCAAGTGGTGTAAATATAATGTCACCAACGGACGGAGCGTGCTTAAATTTTTGCATTCATTTAGTTTATAAACTAATGAAAAATACATCGCTACCGCTATCGGGCGTTTTAAAAGAGAGGTCGCTGAAAAGCGTTAAATTATCTCGTTTGGAGTAAAAGGGGAACTCTTGGGGAAAATGCTAAATCATTTTGTGCATATAAAATTCGTTTGAATCCGCTCCATTTGTGTTAACAATAATATTAGCATAAACATTTATAATTTTAATTTTTAGGCATCATTTTGAGCTAGTCCGATTATTAAAAACGTCTAACTGGCCTTCAAAAAATGAACTGTGTTAACATCCTTCGATTATATTTTATATAAATACATACAAATAACATTGACTATTAATCATCACTGTTAACTTCTTTGTTTAGGAAAAAAAAAAGATATATTTAAAATGAATTGTTTAAATAGAAATCCCTCATTTAACTTACGGGCATCCCGTAAGACAGTGGTCGCCGAACAGGAGTTAATTACCCCATCTGGGGTCAACAGTAAATTCTTGGGGATAATGCAGACTCATTTGTGACATATAAAATCCACTAGATATATACTTTACGTGCACATGTACGCTTGAAACATATGCCCACTATTGAACCGGTTCTTTCCAGAAAATGCATTTTAGAATTTTACATTTATGTGGATTTCTTACTACGTACTTAAGATTTCTTCCTACGTACTTTCATTTATATGGACACGAGTGACAATAGTCTTAATCGTCATGAGTTGACTGTAACAAGTATCCTTTCTGTGCTTACTCGAATTGCGATGTCAAGAATTGCATTCAATAAAAGTAGTGAATACTTTAACTAATTTTAAATGGGCACATTTAACGTTAAATGTAGAACGAACAGGGGCGTGAGACCAAAAACAAATCAAACAATTATATCAAACTTAAAACGTTTATAACTTAATCAAATAGTTTTCCCCCACTCCCCACCCACTCAAAAAAAAAATAATTAAAAAATAATTGGATAGTCCCTGTCGTTTTGATTTAAAATATCTTCCCATAATCCTATTCAGATCATTTTAGACACATCCAAAATTCACCAGTTGCATTTTCCAGTTGGTGGAGAGGGGAATGGGGGGTAGCGCACATTTAAACGATTTTATAGTAACGCACAAAAAAGTTCGGCGACTCCCGCCGTAATAGAACCAAACTAAGCGGCGGTTACCTCTTATATGCTTTGATATCAACATCAAACGACGCAGGGAAAAAAAAAACTTCATACGTTCTCTCGTGGGTTCTCAAACTTAACGATTATAACTAGATTTAATTTTCATGTCTTGATAACTTACGCCAGCAGGCGTCTGATGGCCTACCGACCGGCACTTTGAGAAGCATATATGGTTTTATGAAAATAAATAATAATAATAAAAAAAAATTAAAAATAAATTGTAAGCGAATAAATAATAAAGTGAATGTTTTATTTAAAGTTACCCTTTTGATGTGACGTCAAATTTCTTTAACCCCCCTCCCTTCCCCTCGTCACGCATCGTCACAAAAGTGTGACCCCCCTCCCCCCTTAGGAGCGTGATGTCATTTATGGATGACCCCTATACAGAGTTGCAGCATAAATATATGTCTTAAATGTTATATGTATTATAATTTTAGAAATAATGTTGTATCATTTTGACTCTTAGTTTGCTTGGTTTTATCTTTTGTAACGCCCGATTAGACATATGATAGTCCCAATTTCACTTAAGCCATTTCCTCCAGTTGCACTAGAGCGTTTGTGTGTAACCTTATGTTTTACAATTCTAATACTCCATTATTTTAATGCTTTTTATAAAAAAGTAGTCCATTTGTTAATCATACAGTTTTTAAGTTTAAGGTAAGTGTACAAGTTTTTTTTAGTTATTGTTTATTGTGTGCTTTAGTGATTAAATATTTGACAAAACTAAACTATAGATAATGCAAATGCTTATAAGTAAGCAAATGTAATTTATTGCACGCGCGCTCGGCTTGCTTACTAAGGGTCCCGGGTTTGAACCTCTCAAAGGGAAGGTATTTGTTCACAAGTATCTACAGGTCCACACATCCTCTACGTCTTAACTTAAACTATTTATAAGTTATGGAAATAATGGTGGTTTATATTATCGTGTTCCTTCATATCCGTGGACTGTAAACACGTCTTCACTTGGCAACGTGATGTTATCAATGTTATCAGAATGTACGACTCAATTATCGTCTGTGTAGAAAGACTTGTAACTATGTTGATGTGTTTCTGTGTCTGATTAGGACAAAGCGTCTCAAATTCTGAATCATTTACGGTCTTACGGGTCATAAACTATAGACTGACAATTTAGTTTCGGCCGGATAAAGCCTTTATAGACTGTTTCTTTTACCCGTGATTTTCCGATCATGACGTCTCTCCTTTAAAGTCCTTTCAATACTATGGTGCAGCTGCACACAATTTAGACCGTTTTCTCCAAAAGGACCCTTTTTGTAGTGTAGCACCATAACATTTTAGCTAGATAATTTTAAAAACAAGCAATAAGAACAAAGAAATTGAGTCAGACAGGTACACTGTACACGGAAGTTGAACATGAGAAAATACACAACTGGTACGATCTGGGCCAAGATTAACAACACCACTGCTCCAAACAAAGAGGGGGAGGTAATGACTCTGAAAAAATAATCCTTTATCAGATTGTACATATTAATAGTGTGCATTTGTTCAAATGATGAGCCTATCCCACATCAAACACAACTCATCAAATCCTGTTTAGTATGATTTACTACATGTCAAAAAAGTATCCCAACAATGCCAATGTTCCCCATAATTAACAGTAATAACTAACTTTATTGTTTTTTACTCAGCCTAAGACGAATTAAATTATTATATTTTAAAATCAACGGAGATCATGTTTCCCTAAAACCAACTGATCGCAGTAATTCTTTCGGTATAATCATAATTTATAAATGTAATTAAAAATAAACAGCAAAAATGTTAATATTTACCAGAATTAATGATATTTTTTAATTCTGTAAACAAATGTTTTCTTATACGTTATTGTTTATTTATATACAAAGATCCCATGTCAAAATATAGTTCAATGTATAAAATGTATACCTTAAAATAATATTTTAAACAAGTAATAAAAACTGGAATGAGTATTTAAACCCTTTTCCCAACAATGAATTTTCTATTTATTTTTATCGAAGGAAAATCATTCACTTTTACATTAAAAGTAATTTTAAACCAGTAATTCTGAAAGTAAATTAAATTTAACTTCAAATCCCCTTTTTACTACTTCACACCAAGAATGTGTCAATGTAATGCGCACCGCGCAACAATCTAACATTAGCATTCATAAAGAGGAAAAACCCCATTAAATATCATTCTAGATAACATTAAAAGTCATTTCGAATCCAGAATTATAAAGTAGACCATACATTTGTCTACTACAAATTACTGTTAAAACTACGGGAGTCGAACGATAATATATTTTTAAAAAAAAATTCCTTCTCCAACATTGTTCTAAATATTATTAGCAATAGTTTGCCGTATGTTTCAACCCGATAGCTGGTATGGTTGTCGCGAATTTAACGAATAACTGATTTTTTTCGGTTGGTTTTTTCCCTAGGAAATCCAGTAAACCTTTACGGTATTTTTTTTATTTGCCCTTGCAAATCCCTGAGACCTCTTTAACATATTTTCAAAAGACCCGAAACCGCTATCTGGTGTGGTTCAGGGGGAGTTGCAGGATCAAGCGTTACAGACATTTCAAATATATAAAAGCCATTTTTCCTATAAGAAATTGCGTTAAAAGCCAACAAATTTAGTGATCAAAAGAAATGACAATTTCAAAATAATACTTACAGCTCTAACTTTAAATGAGTATTAAAATATTAATAATAACCGAATCTAGATGTATCATTTTAGTCATTTCGAAATTTGTAGATTAATCAAACATAAGTTAAAGCTATTGCAGATCTGAGATATTTTAAGTCTAACTTCAGTTTACACTACACACTCTGAGTGTAACTCCAGTTTACTCTACACACTCTGAGTGCAAATGAATGCTGTGTTCTGTTATTTTTAACTAAACTATTTTTAGCTTTCAAAGATGACCAGCAAGTCTCAACTGAGCTCAAGATTGGTTAAGTTTATCAACCAGCTCATGGAGACACTTAAAGAAGAGAGAACAAGCGTTGATAGGGCTGTAGATGAATGCATACAACAGGTAACAATCGTTCAAAGCCAATAGAAAACAATCGTATATGGTATCATAAAAGTTTACCAATTTTTTACTTTGTTACAAAGACAACATCTCCAATCTCATTTCAAGGTATTTAAATATTTTTGATGTAACATTCTATTCAAAATGAAGATAGATATTTCAAATTGAATTGTAAAAATAAGCAGGCGTCGAAAAAGTATCTTGAATTAATTAGCATTGTGTCTATCTTACATCAGATACAGATGGAGGTAGATGGCTTTTTAAGTGGAAGTCACGACAAGCAGGCAACATGTGAAGAGATTTCAAACAGACTCCAACAGGCTATAACCTTTTTTATTTCCAAGTCTGAGGAATTTTCAGGTAAATATTCACTTATATTAAATTTTAAGGTAAGTTCAAGGTTTAAAAGTAATTTCGAATTACATTTCTGATTAAGCATTGCTTCTTTTTTAAACATATTTTGCTCACCAACTAAATAGAGCGATTTCAAATTTTTAGATCTTTTTTGAAAAGTAAAATTTTAATCATTTCGTATTATTAATTTTAATGTATTAAAATGTATTATCATTAATAATTATAATCCATAATTAATACTATATATCCTTGTTATTTATTATTATAACTTGTTATTAGTTATTAACTTTTAAATATTAAATAATTGCTAGTAATTACAATTCTTGTAAATTAATTTTCATTAATTTTGGTTACTTATTATTATTTAGTAATCCGTATTTTATATTACTATTCTCATAAATCATTATTTTTATATTATAATTTCTGAATAATGATTAATGATTTATAAATAATTGTTTATTATTAATTTTAATTATCGTTTTTGTATATTATTTATCATTAATAACATTTTTCAACTGGATTAATTTAAAAAAAATCTTATTTAGATAATAAAAATATTTTTTAAAAATATTATTATAGGCTAATTATTATCTATTCTACTACTACCTTAACTACAACTACTGCTGTTCAAGTGTATATAACATTGTAAGTTCCAACTGCATTTACTTTTGAAAATTTTCTTTAAAAGTTTTTCATAATTAATTTTTTTTTAATTTTTAAATTTTAATATTAGATTTTTCCAATTTTCATCAAAGTAAATTTTAAAATTTACTTGTTACTTTAATTTTACTTACCAAGGTCTGATGCTAATTGCAAATGAAAGTAATGAAAGCACAACGTCATTGCAATCGTCTGTTCCCTCTACATGTGAGTATAGTCTTTAAGGGTGTATAGGATTCAAATTTTTGAAATCCAGCCAGAGACGGATTTTGCCTGATTTAATACCAAAAAAAAAAATTAAAAAAAAAAATAAAAAAATCATGCAGATCCGGTTTTGTATAAATTGCCACATTAAAGGTTTACCAGAGCTGGAGTTGAAATCCGGTATAATTTTTTAATAGAGATAATTACGTGAAGTAAGGAAGAAACAATAAAAGAATCAGAAGGTAATTATATTGGGTTAAATTAGTTTAATAACTTACTTTATACTTATTACAATGATACCTTATATAAAAATTGTGTTCTTAACATTTTGGGAAAAAATTTAAAGTAAATCCTTGATGTAAATAGAACAAGCATTAAAAAGGAAAAAAAAAAGGAACGGATATTGTTGTTTGTATGTTTTAATGGACGAGGACAATTCTCATCACATAAGATTTGTGCTTAGGCAGGTTGGTGTGTCTTTTGCAGTACTAAACTAAACACATATTCTTTGGACCTGAGATCTAATCTCTTAAGGCCTTGGCTAATACTTGGGCAATCTGCTCCATCTGTTGGGCAGTGCCATACAACATTGTCTGAACGTAGGACTCTTTTGCCTCTCTAATCTCCCCGGCTATGTCAAGCGCAGGACATGACTTCAACAAGTGTGTGATCGTCTCAGAGGCTTGGCTGCAATGACGGCAGTTGGGGTCCCTGTTGTGATCTAGCCTGTTAAAGTAAGATTTGGTTGTGCAATGCTCGGTGCGCATTTGGGTCACCAAACTATGTTCCCTTCGTTTTAGACCCCACCACTGGTCTGATCTGCTCGGCCTGGGCATGCTAGCGAATACCCCTCTGGCTGTCGCTCCATCTTACCACTCCACAAGATGTAGCAGAGAGCCATCGCCTTCTTGGGGGGCACCCCGAATTTTTTTATTTCGTATTTGGCTTTGACAAAACATATTTGGACTTCAAAAGGGCCTCCATATCTCAAATAGATTAGAGACTAGATCCTTTGTTGCCTTATTAGATCTTTTTTGCCCCGTGTCAGGTAAGAGATGTTTCATATGCTAACAGGGGATTTGGAACAAATAATTATGTTTTCAATACACTTACAGGTACTGAAGTAGGATCTAGGTCTTCTCAAAGTATGACTATGGGAGCAACCACGGTTGAAGAAACTCTACTCTCACTCAAACTGACAATGGAGCAACTGCAAGAAAAACAAGAACACCTTGATAAAACTTTCAAAGATGTCTCAAATCAACAAGAAAACTTTAATAAAGAAATTGAAATATTGACCAACGCAAATTTAAGATCTCAGAAAAAGTTAAAAGAGAGACTAACAGCAGTTGAGAAGACAAGCCTAGAATCATCCACAACTGTTGATAACTTGAATAAAGTTTTTTCTGTTAATGTTGATGCGAGGATAAACAGGCTAGAAGAGGAGAACAAGTCTGTTAATGCCTCATTGAACGAATTCAATAAACAGATGAGCTCCCTTAGATCTTGTAGCAATGACGTCATTACGTCTACACAAGATTTGTCAAAGAGAGTCGAGAGTGCAGATCAACATTATAATGAAGTGTCTGATAAATTAAATCAACTTGAAATCTCCCTTAATCTCTTGTCATCTCAGTACAAAGAACAGTTTGAACATGTTTGTAGTGTCAATAAGGAGAAAATTGACGACTGTGTAGGTAGATTTATTTGTCTATGATTATTAATCAGTAAAATATATATTTATGAATGGCTCAACACTCCCTTTACCTTTTATTGTCAACCTGACAAAACTAATCCCCGAGAAAACAAACATAGGGTTCACGAAGCTCAGTCTTTTAGACCAAGCGTTCAAACAGCACCTTCAATTAGGTCCAAAATTCACACACATATATCAGTAGGGTCAGTCAAAATTTCAAGGGCTCATTAAAATGTTTGTCTAACGTTCAAACGATCTTTAAACTAATTCAGTTAGTTCGTTGATTCACACAGTTAATTCAATTGGGTTAATCGTTCGCACAGCTCTGTTAATTAGGTCACAATTTAAGTCAACAACAGTTTTCTGGTTTGTGTAATATAATTTAAGAATTTCTGGTTTAACTATTAAAGAAATAACAAAAGAAGCATGAAGTGCGATTGAATAAAGGTTTAATGTCTTTTGGTAATTTGTCATTGATTAATTAATTTTAAAGATACTTTGAAACCTGAAAGGTGAGAGTCCTCTAATAAATTAATTTTTTTAAGTGCTACTTAGGTTGATAGCGTATATAATTAAAGTTTTATTAATTTTTTTGCGTTAATCAAAATATTGTTCATATTGTAAAAGATTGGTACCGTATGTCAACTACCATGTCTATATGTTCATATTTCAAAAGATTGGTACCGTATGTCAACTACTTGCCAAGAGACTGAATCAATTGGAAAAATTAAATGAGACCTTCAACAAGAAACTCAACAGTATCGAGAAACTTTCAAAGGTTATTTGAAATGCTATGTAAAGTAGAAACCGAAGTGTAAACATAAATGTTTAAAAAGAAAATCAAATTTTTAAGTTTATTAAATTTTGTTGAATTTCCCTATAGTAAATTAAAAGTAGAGTTTGGTGACACATATAGATCTATATATATCTTTAAATCAGAAAACCTTTTTGTGAAGTTCTTTTTTTTCATATTCCATTTAACATTGTACAGGTAGAGGATATTGAAACTCAAATGGCTAAACTGGCGGACGTAGTAAAAGATATTGGTAATAATGTATTTTATAAAACAAATATACTCTTTACATCTTCGAGGTAAGTGGTGGTTAGGAGTTGTGAGAATGTTTAAATTCAGCCGCCAAAACTGAGAATTATGTCTATCGGTTAAAATACAGATATATATTATTTTGCATTGTTAAGTCACGAAGTTTAAAATTCCTTTGTGTCTTATAGCTCTTCACTGTAGAAATAAAGAACGTGTTTTTTTGTTGAGAGGTTAATGGAACAGGATTTTGTCACTTTAGGACATTTATTCGTAGTAGAGCAATAACTTTCGTTTATAACTCCATGGTCTCAAATGGTGAAGAAAGAAATCATCTGAGAATTAAAAAAAAAAAAATTAAACAAAGTTTGAATTCTAAAAAAATTATTAAAAAAAAAAAAAACAGCAACGTGTACTTACTAAGATACATTACCGAAATCCCTCTATTAGCCTCGGTAGGGAATACTTAAGAAAAATTTACATTTATTTAAATAGAAACGATGGCTACAAATAACAAAGAATGAAAAATACACACGTTAATTAACTCTAACAGTGAAATATAACACACTGATAAACTAATACAACACTCAGACAGGGCATAGTGATGAAAACAATGTTCCTTTAAGCAAGAAAAGCACATAAAATTTATTGTTCTGCCCGCTTGGAATTGAGACGTGTATGTCATCTAACCAGGAAACCAACACTCAACCAGCATTTAAAGTTATAATAAAATGTAAGGCTAGACATAAACCACGGATAAGCAGTGGATGCAATAATCTTTTGCATAGAAGTAGCGTATTTAAAAGATGACATAAGAGAAAATAATTGGACAAACTGTAGACCATTAAAAAATTCACAATTTTAATTTTAAAATGTAATTAAATATTAATCGAATTATCATAACTGAATTAAATATATTAAATGTTACTTTCTCCTTTGTAAATAATAGGAATATGTATTCTCCTTCTTCCCCCAGGATTAAAATCAAGTCACCCCAATGTTGGATTTAATGCGATTGTGAGTAATATTGTTAAAAACACTGACAAGGTTGTTAATGTGTCCAAATGTTATAATCTAGACCCTTCTTTAATGAAAGGGATCCCCCTTGACCGAGCCAAAAGTATCTTGAAATCAAATTACGGGCATCACTTTGATACGTCGAATGGTACATTTACCTCCCCCTTGAAAGGACTTTACTTAATAAGCTTGAGGACATCACCGACTGAAAATAACAAATGTATTAGAGTCAAATGCTGTCTGAGAGCAACAACTCAGAGGAATGATGACGAACCCATTTTAATTTGTGTAGTCGGTCAGAACTCATCGATAACGCAATGCATTGAGCTGGAAGCAGGAGACGAGTTATATCTGACCGCAAGAACTACATTTAAAGATGAGATGACGTCGGTAGACATTAACTTCTCTTGCTGTATGATCAACGGATGACGATATTTCACAATATCGATTTTTTTTTAAAAAGCAACTTCCTAGAGTATATTTAAAAAGTAATAGAAATCTATGTGTAAAATTGGGAATTCAATTGATAAAAACATCTATTTTAAATTTATATATTTAAAAAAAATGTTTTTGTAAAATATGTTTTGTAGACTAAACTTTCTCAAATAGACAATAAATTACAGTTTACCAATTCTACTCAACATAGATGCAGCCTACGTGCATCTCAATTGGTCCAGCCGTTTAAATAGTCCAAACAATTACAATAAACTCATAAGAGTACCAAAAATATAAAACTTTTACTTAAAACTTGTGTCGTGTCCCTAGTTATGAATTTGTGCGCTTTATTATCTAAAGTAGTCATATAATAAACATGTGAAATTTTACTAATTAAGTATGTGTCTTTTAATATAAAGTAAGTTTACTATTTATGTTAAGGGTTATTCATTAACATCAATTTCAGAAGTATAATCTGACATAGTAAATTAATAAAATTCTCCCTCAATCTTTACAATTCCTCTTATTTTTTTATTGCATTGCACAGGATTTTTGAATTTGTAAGATCTTGGACATGCTAGGCCTAGAGTGTTGTCATAAGATATTGGAAATGCTAGGCTTAGGGCTTAGAGTGTTGTCAGACTGTGTAAAACTGAAGTCCCTCTTTCTTAAAAGATTATAGCCTCATACAGTGATGCCCTAGAAAAACAGAGAGACATTTATATATATATATATTTAGGGCTGTTATGGATTAAATTAAATTTAATCGTGAAAATTTGAAAAATTACCGATTAATTAATCGATAATGTTGTTAAAGTGAAAAATAAAAGTGTATGACGTCCTTAAACTGAACATGTCAAGGGAAGTAAAAAAAAAACAGGCAATTCATATATATTTTTTTATAATAGAATATAGATACAAGTAGTTCAATATAATGAAAATGAATTTGAATTTTGTTATTGTTAATCAAGTAAAAACAATGTTTAATTTTTGAAATAAGTTTCCTTATAAAACAGCTTATTTGAAAGTCAACACTTGAAAACTCTTTTTTTTTCAAATGGAGAACTTTGCACGTAAAAAACAACTATTTTATTATTATCATTCATAATGATTATTTATTGAAAAATTGGTAATATCATTGAAAAGAAGTTCCATAATTGTAATCCCTAATTTATCGATGAAAATAATTTTAATCGATAATAAATTTACCGATTAATCTAGAAATTAATCGATAATTTCCGCAGCCCCAGTTTTATTATTTTACAAGATATTATAAATATCATAAATATGTCACATATCATTAAATCTTAATTCTTATTGAGTTGCTATTCTAACATTTTGTCCCTGTTTAGAGTGATCGAAGTTAAGTGGCGTGCCACTTAGTTAAACAAAATTTGCCTTTTATTTCAACAAAACGAAATAAAACGTGTAATTGGTTAATAAATTTAGTCAAGCATATACATTAAAATAAACATATAATGTGCGTTCTTTTCTATATTTAATTAAACACGATTTTTAAATCTATTTTATAAATCAAATTTTCTGTTGCTATTGATTTATAAAAGTTTTATTTATAGATCAAATAACATAATACACGAAAATAAAAATACGTCTCTTAAAATTTCTAATTATGATTTTGTAAAGTATTAAAATATATCCATCAATAAGCCTTCATTGAGTTTACTCAAGTTAATTTTCATAATTGCAGCTGCACTGGTGCTTTTTGGTGCGTCGATGACAGGAAAAGCTCTGGATAAAAAACTTTAAAATTTTTGAATGTCTCAAAAATATATTAGATCTAATTCTCATTTTGTCTGACTGAAATTGGGACTTATCTTATCTTATATATTACAGACCCTCCTTCTGTACAGAAGATTATTGCGTCCTACGTATTTCTATGGTTTGTGTTTAGCCCTGAATTTAGATTTGGAATAGGTTGTTAACCCAAGCAAAAAGCCAACACCGAAAATCCTTTTAATTTAAAGGATAATATTAATATTCCATGTTGGACATACAGCATGAATAATCATTTGACACGTACATCTACTTTAAAGAAACAGCTTCTATAAAAGATAATTTAAGAAACTTTTACTAAACATTAATTTATTGAGTTTTACAAAACGAATTTTTGTAAAAATTGATATACCCTTTTTAGCAATTAACCCAAATCCTAAAAATGTTTAAATGTTGCTATTAATAATAATAATAATAATAATAAAATGATGATTTATATAGAGCTGTATTCCAGCAAGGAGCCAGGCTCACAGCGCTTTACATGGAAACAAAAATACATATATAAATAAAAAGAAACATTCATAGCATATTAACTACATAAATAACAATACGGTATACTCAATACATCAGCTACGCTAATCAATTACAGAAATGTGGTTTTATTATTTTTGAAAATAAATTTTAAAGAGATGTGTCTTAAGTGCAGTCTTAAATGAATTAGCAGTTGAAATGCTACGGATGTGTAATGGAAGAGAATTCCATTGTTTGGCTGCACAAAAGGAGAATGACCTTTCGCCAAAAGATTTAGTTCTTATCTTAGGAACACAGGAATGCGTGTATCCGCAGAGGAGCGTAGCTGACGACTTGGTGAGTAGACTGACAAAAGTTCAGTAAGATATGAAGGGCATGAGTCAGAAAAGAAGTTGTGACACAGAACGGCCAGTTTGTAATCAATTCGGGCTTGTATAGGTAGCCAATGAAGAGAGTAAAGTAGCGGAGTAACATGGTCATGTTTTTTTGCCCTTAGAACTAATCTTGCAGCTGAATTTTGAACTCTCTGTAGTTTTTCAATGCATTGTTTTGGCGCACCTGACAGAAGAGAATTGCAGTAATCCATACGAGCTAGAACAAGAGAACAGACTAGAGTTTTTGTTGCACTGTCTGTTAAGTAATGACGGATTGAACTGATCTGACGAATGGCAGTATAGGCAGAGCGACAAATGTGATTGATGAAGTTGTTGATAGACATGTTGTCAGAAATAATGTAGCCAAGATTCCTAGTCGATGTTGTGAACAGTATATCAGAACTAGCCACCTGAATAGAATTTGGAAGAATCAAAGTACTGCGGGATTTATTGTTACAGAATAGCAGTGCTTCTGTCTTATTATCATTCAGTTTGAGCTTGCTTAGAGTCATCCAAGACTTTACCTCACCAATGCACTCCTGCATCAATTGGACAGTGAAGTCAATATCAGAGGGATCCGTGTGAGTGTAAAGTTGAGTATCATCTGCAAATGATTGGCTTTTAACTGAATGCTTTTCGAGCAGTAGAAGTAGTGGCCTTGTATACAGCACGAAAAGTACCGGACCCAAAACGGAGCCTTGAGGCACACCATAAACCAAGTCAGCTCTGTAAGAGATACAGTCATCTACTGATACCACTTGTGATCTGTTAGATATGTATGATTGAAACCAAGCCAGAACTGAGCCAGAAATCCCAAAGTAATGTTGCATGGTTTTTAGTAATGTTTGATGGTCGACGGTGTCAAAAGCAGCACTAAGATCTAAGAGGACCAATATAGAGATTTGTCCACTGTCTAGTGCAAGTAGGAGATCATTTGTTACCTTTAACAGGGTGGTCTCTGTGCTGTGAGAAAGTCTGTAGGCCGACTGATTGGGACTTAGAAGAGTGTTGTCATTAAGATAAGAAAAAAGTTGTTTTAAGACAATTTTTTCAATGACCTTAGACA
>MUZC01004613.1:52856-68825 GCA_002072015.1 Radix auricularia | reverse complement strand
GGCAGTCGTCAGGTCTGTGCAATACCCAATCAATTATGTGTCCTCGATTGTGTGTCGGTTTATCAATTAGTTGTTTAACGTTGAATGCATCCAAAAGCTCCATCATTTTTGCTGTAGATGGATTCTGGGGTTCATCAAAATGAAAGTTCATGTCTCCTATTATCATGTAAGTACCAGGCAGAGTGTTGGCATAATCCAAAAGTTCCGGAAATTCCTCATGGAATTTGGCATCTGTTAACTTATTTTTTCTGCTAGGAAAGACACGGTAAATGCACATAAAGTGGATGACACGATGTGGCACTGACAATTTAAGTTGAAATATCTCAAATGATGTGTGCGCAAATTTGAACTCAGTTAAAAATGTAAGCTCTTGGGACAGCGTACTTCTGTAGACAACAGCTAGACCTCCTCCTCTAGTCGAACGGTGAAATGATCGAACAGAGTAGCCGAGTGGAGCAAGATCAGCACACTTTCCCTCATCACCAATCTGTCGAAACCAGGTTTCCTGTATAAACATGATGACAATCTGCATGTCCATAATGAAGTCGCATACAGCAGTACGTTTGTCACATGGACCAAGTGACTGTGCGTTAAACGATGCGATGCAGAGATTTCTTTCTGTACATTTGGGAGATGATTTTACAGGTATATTGTAATAGCGGTGATGGCTACCTTTAACAACATGAAAATCAGAACTACTTCTTTGTTCTGAAATAAGGACAGGGATTCGTCTTTGTTTTCGTCTACCACCACGAGAGTTACGCATCCGAGGAAGGTTTCGGCCAATACACATATCCTTTAGTATATACACCAGTTCTGATCGTATGCGTGTATGCTTGGTCTTCATGGATAATAGGCACTCGTGTGTGTAGTGTAAAGGTCGTCTACCTGTGTGCTATCGAGCCTTGCTTTTGTCATTTTCCATTTCATTGGCTTGTCCGAGCGTTGATTGTACAAACAAAGATGGCTGACCTTGTAGTCGAACAAAAGCGTTGAGTCTCACGAAGAAAAACAGCCAAAATACAAATAATTCAACATTTTTAGAAATGAAAATCGCAGCCTGCCCGACACATGGATCTATAATAAACATTCTGATTCAGATATCCCTCTGCCCTTTCCAAGCCGAAGTTTAATGGAACCGCTTCAAGGACTGTGGCAGTGTTGACGCCATTAGACGGAAGTTCAAGATGGCCGACATTGTAGTAAAAATAGCTTAGAGCTTTGCAAGAATAAACAGTCAAAATACTAATAATTTAACGTTTTCAGAAATGAAATTCATAGCTTGCCCAAAACAGTGATCCATAATAAACATCCTAATTGAGAAACAACACGAATTAAACAGTCCAAACCACAAAAAACAACATTCAAAGAGGAGCTCGATGCTATACATGACTATTAGGCGTAGCCGGAAGTCCTAAAATTATGGATTTCGAACATATAGAAATTATTTAGTGAACTATTTTTTCTTATTTTTTTTTAGCAGAGAATAAAAGCACATAGACTAGAGAATATAGTCACTTAAAGTCATTTTGTACCGGCTCTCTCGTGGAATAAAAAATTTTTTTGCTAGTCATAAGCTGTAGCAATATCAGGGAAGCATAAAATCTTAAAATCATGAAAGTTTAAATAATGATGTTATTTATTTATAGATGAACGTGTAACATAATGGCTGATGTTTCGCTAGTGTTGGTGTCACCTGGGGCGGTAGCTTGTGGTATCACCTGGGGCGGTAGCTTGTGGTGTCACCTGGGGCGGTAGTTTTTGGTGTCACCTGGGGCGGTAGTTTTTGGTGTCACCTGGGGCGGTAGCTTGTGGTGTCACCTGGGGCGGTAGTTTTTGGTGTCACCTGGGGCGGTAGCTTTTGTTGTCACCTGGGGCGGTAGCTTTTGATGTCACCTGGGGCGGTAGCTTGTGGTGTCACCTGGGGCGGTAGCTTTTGATGTCACCTGGGTCGGTAGCTTGTGGTGTCACCTGGGGCGGTAGCTTTTGATGTCAACTGGGGCGGTAGCTTTTGGTGTCACCTGGGGCGGTAGTTTTTGATGTCACCTGGGGCGGTAGCTTGTGGTGTCACCTGGGGCGGTAGTTTTTGATGTCACCTGGGGCGGTAGCTTGTGGTGTCACTTGGGGCAGTAGCTTGTGGTGTCACTTGGGGCGGTAGCTTGTGGTGTCACCTGGGGCGGTAGCTTGTGGTGTCACCTTGGGCGGTAGCTTGTGGTGTCAACTGGTTCGGTAGCTTGTGGTGTCACCTGGGGCGGTAGCTTGTGGTGTCACCTGGGGCGGTAGCTTGTGGTGTCACCTGGGGCAGTAGCTTGTGTTGTCAACTGGTTCGGTAGCTTTTGTTGTCACCTGGGGCGGTAGCTCGTGGTGTCACCTGGGGTGGTAGCTTGTGGTGGCACCTGGGGCGGTAGCTTGTGGTGTCCCCTTTAAGACAAATGAGGCCGTCCATATGACACACCGCGAGTTTTCCGATTCTTACCCTATCCTTCCCCCGCATCATACTTTTACACAAAAACTTTCAACCCCCCTCCACTCTTTTTAGTTCGATAGGACGTCACAAAGCATTTACAACCTAAAAAAAAAAGTTAATAAAAATAATAATAAAAATAATAATAAATAAATAAATCATAAATAAATTTACAAAAAAAAAAAAAAAAACTCGTGTTTTCTGAATGTCAATTAGAGTGGTGCAAATTATTTTTGTCACTTCTATGTATTATAATATGTATTTTGTTTATGTCTGCTTTTAAATATAGTATGATACAGGTATGTGTAAGTATTTGTTATGGTACAGGTATGTGTAAATATTTATTATTATCATGTGAACACAATGAAGATTAAAACTTTAGAAGTAGAAGTCTATGAAAAAGTATTTCATTCTAACGCTTCCCTAATGTAATGCATATTTGGAGTTCTATGCTGAATGGTATTTTAAATTAATCAATCAAGATTTTTTTAATCATTCATTTATGTAGTGTTCAAATGTTATTTTAAAGTTTTTATAGCTCATATCACTGATCAGTCAAATGTCAGTTTGGGACCCCTGAAGGGTAATTTCTAATGTTCTTATAGCTGATATAAGTAAAATGTCAGTTTGGGACCCCTGAAGGGTAATTTCTAATGTTTTTATAGCTGATATCAGTCAAATGTCAGTTTGGGACCCCTGAAGGGTAATTTCTAATGTTTTTATAGCTGATATCAGTCAAATGTCAGTCTGGGACCTCTGAAGGGTAATTTCTAATGTTTTTTTATAGCTGATATCAGTAAAATGTCAGTTTGGGACCTCTGAAGGGTAAATTCTAATGTTTTTATAGCTGATATCAGTTAATGTCAGTTTGGGACCCCTGAAGGGTAATTTCTAAAAATTTATAATATCTTTCCAATTAGCCTGCTTTGTGTATAAGAGTGTTCATAAAAAACAGATAATATTTTATTGTTTATATTCTAAAGGATGCTTTAAAGCGCAAAAGACAATGAGAGATCGACATATTTTTTAACGCAATTTCCAATGGGATAATTTGCGTTTTTATTTTTTGAAATTGCTGTAGTGCTTGATCCTGCAACTCCTCCTGAACCATACCAGATAAAGGGTTCGGGTCTTTTGGAAATATGTTAAGGAGGTTTCATGGATGTGCAAGGACCAACAAAAATAACGAAAAGGTTTATAGGATTTCCTAGGTTGGGTGGGGTAGGGGAACTTATTAAAAATCAGTATTTTGTCAATTTCTCTCCAATCATTCGTGTTGAAACAAACGCCAAACGATAGCTAATACTATTTAGAAAAGTGGTGGAGAAGGAATTTTGGGAAAATCTCTTTTGGTTTGAATCCCGTAATGTTTGCAACGCAACAATTTGTAGATAGCAATTGTTTTGTTTAATTCCACAATTATTGATTTGACATTATTTTTTGGTGTAATCTAGAATGATAGTTAATGGGGTTTTCCCGCTTTGCGCATGCCATGTTAAAGTATTGGAAAGTGCGCATTATATCGACACATTATCGGTGTGACTTTAGAATTATTTCCCTGTAATAAAGGATTCTGAAAAAAATTACAGCTTTCAAATGCTCATATGAGTTCGATTACTTACTTCAGATTGTTACCTATTTAGAGGGTTCGAAGTTAAGTGGCGTGCCACTTGATTAAATGAAATACATATTGTTTATGAATACAAAAAACTGGCAACTCGAAAATGTGAGTTACTCCAACATATGTAATACAAAGCATAAAAAGTTCACAGGTTTTTTTAATTTGAATGAACACAATTTTTAAATATAATATGTCTTTAAAATACTATCTTGCTATAAATACAACTTAAATACACTTATAGAACAAGTAACACAGACATGATTATAATTATAAGTCTCTTACTATAGTTAATTAAGATTTAATAAACATAATTTAAATAATTATATAAATATTCCTACATAGAAGTTTACACCATTAACATTTCATAAAGGGATCATCGGTACCGTGCTTTGTAATGCGACGATGACAGAAAATGTGAAGGGATTAAAAATATTTTTAATTTTCTCTATGTAGGAAAAAACACATACAAATTCTCCTGTTATGAGTCTGGAATTGATCCTAACCAAACAAGGAAGAATAACACTCTATAAGCATTGACAATGCCAATGATAATGTCAATTAGGCATATAACATGAATAAGCATTTGGCCGCAATAATCTCCTTTATAAAAGTAATGTCTTTAACAAATAACTTAATTAAATAATAAAACAAGAATAAGAATGTGTCGTTATAATCTCATTTGTAATGTTGTAACTGTGAGTGTATGAGAGTGACTGTGTGTGTGCGTGTGTGTGACAGTGTGTATTTGTGAGTTATTGTTTAAAAGTTTTTTTGGACAGGAGCAGGTCGGGTATTTTTGTTGTGTGTTTTAAAAATGTATTAAAAAAATAATTTCAGACGTAACTTAAAACAAAGACTTTTTCAAGTCAGCCAGTGACAAATGGTATCACCCCTCGTTGTTGTATCATCACTGGGTGTTGTATCATCACCCGTGGTTGTATCATCACTCGTGGTTTATCATCAGTCATGGTTGTATTACCTCTCGTTGTTGTATAATTCCACTTCTTGTATTACCTCTCGTTGTTGTATAATAGAACTTCTTATATTACCTCTCGTTGTTGTATAATCCCACTTCTTGTATTACCTCTCGTTTTTGTATAATCCCACTTCTTGTATTACCTCTCGTTGTTGTATAATCCCACTTCTTGGATTACCTCTCTTTCTTGTATAATCCCACTTCTTATATTACCTCTCGTTGTTTTATAATCCCCCTACTTGTATTACCTCTCGTTGTATAATCCCCCGTGGTTGTATCATCCCTCATGGTTGTATCATCCCACTTGTTGTATCATCCCTAATGGTTGTATCATCCCACTTGTTGTATCATCCCTAGTGGTTGTATCATCCCTAGTGATTGTATCATCCCGATTGTTGTATCATCCCACTCGTTGTATCATCCCACTTGTTGTATCATCTCTCTTGGTTGTATCATCCCTCCTCGTTGTATCATCCCAATTGTTGTATCATCCCTCTTGTTGTATCATCCCACTTGTTGTATCATCCCACTTGTTGTATCATCCCACTTGTTGTATCATCCCTAGTGGTTGTATCATCCCTAGTGGTTGTATCATCCCACTTGTTGTATCATCCCTAGTGGTTGTATCATCCCTAGTGGTTGTATCATCCCTAGTGATTGTATCATCCCTAGTGATTGTATCATCCCTAGTGATTGTATCATCCCTAGAGATTGTATCATCCCTAGTGATTGTATCATCCCTAGTGATTGTATCATCCCTAGTGATTGTATCATCCCTAGTGATTGTATCATCCCACTTGTTGTATCATCCCTAGTGGTTGTATCATCCCTAGTGATTGTATCATCCCTAGTGATTGTATCATCCCTAGTGATTGTATCATCCCTCGTGGTTGTATCATCCCTAGTGATTGTATCATCCCTAGTGATTGTATCATCCCACTTGTTGTATCATCCCTAGTGATTGTATCATCCCACTTGTTGTATCATCCCTAGTGATTGTATCATCCCACTTGTTATATCATCCCTAGTGATTGTATCATCCCTAGTGATTGTATCATCCCACTTGATGTATCATCCCTAGTGATTGTATCAACCCTAGTGATTGTATCATCCCTAGTGATTGTATCATCCCTAGTGATTGTATCATCCCTAGTGATTGTATCATCCCTAGTGATTGTATCATCTCTAGTGATTGTATCATCCCTAGTGATTGTATCATCCCTAGTGATTGTATCATCCCACTTGTTGTATCATCCCTAGTGATTGTATCATCCCTAGTGATTGTATCATCCCTAGTGATTGTATCATCCCTAGTGATTGTATCATCCCTAGTGATTGTAACATCCCTAGTGATTGTTTCATCCCTAGTGATTGTATCATCCCTAGTGATTGTATCATCCCACTTGTTGTATCATCCCTAGTGATTGTATCATCCCTAGTGATTGTATCATCCCTAGTGATTGTATCATCCCTAGTGATTGTATCAACCCTAGTGATTGTATCATCCCAAGTGATTGTATCATCCCTAGTGATTGTATGATCCCTAGTGATTGTATCATCCCACTTGTTGTATCATCCCTAGTGAATGTATCATCCCACTTGTTGTATCATCCCTAGTGATTGTATCATCCCTAGTGATTGTATCATCCATAGTGATTGTATCATCCCACTTGTTGTATCATCCCTAGTGATTGTATCATCCCACTTGTTGTATCATCCATCCTCGTTGTATCATCCCTCTTGGTTGTATCATCACACTTGTTGTATCATCCCTTGTGGTTGTATCATCCCTCGTGGTTGTATCATCCCTCCGCGTTGTATCATCCCTCGTGGTTGTATCATCCCTCCTCGTTGTATCATCCCTCTTGGTAGTATCATCCCACTTGTTGTATCATCCCTCATGGTTATATTATTCCATTTGTTGTATCATCCCTCGTGGTTGTATCATCCCTTTTGTTGTATCATCCCACTTGTAGTATCATCCCTCTTGTTGTATCATCCCACTTGTTGTATCATCCTTCCTTGTTGTATCATCCCAAATGTTGTATCATCCCTCTTGTTGTATCATCCCCCCTAGTTGTATCATCCAATTGTTGTATCATCCCTCTTGTTATATCATACCACTTGTTGTATCATACCTAGTGGTTGCATCATCCCTAGTGGTTGTATCATCCCTAGTGGTTGCATCATCCCTAGTGATTGTATCACCCAACTTGTTGTATCATCCCTCCTCGTTGTATCATCCCTCGTGGTTGTATCATCCCACTTGTTGTATTCCCTCTTGTTGTATCATCCCACTTGAAGTATCATCCCTTTTCATGTATCATCATATTTGTTGTATCATCCCTCTTGTATCATCCCACTTGTTGTATCATTTGTCTTGTTGTATCATCCCTCTTCGTTGTATCATCCCTCGTGGTTGTATTATCCCACTTGTTATATAATCCCACTTGTTGTATCATCCCATTTGTTGTATCATTCCATTTGGTTGTATCTACCTTTGTGATTATCTCATCCCTCGTTGTTGTATCATCCCACTTGTTTTATCATCCTTTGTGATTATCTCATCCCTCGTTGTTGTATTATCCTCCTGGTTATCACAGTCTAATATTAGTATTCACAAAGAGGCATATCCGCAATTAATTATCATTCTAGATTGAATTAAAAGTGATTTAAAATCAATAATTCTACAATTTGATGCTAGTCTAATTAAGGTAGTCGAACACAAAGAGAAATTAACGAAATTCCTTCTCCACCAATTATCTATCGCTGGGGTTTTTTTCCAACCCGATATATGTTAAGGTTAGCGAGAAATTGTCAAAGTACTGATTCACTATTTTATTTTATTAATTTTTTTGTCCATGAAATACAGTAAATACTTTCGGCATTTTTGTTGGCCCTAGTATATTCTTGGTAATTCCTCACCATATTTGCCAAATACACGAACCCTATAGCAAAGCAATGTATACTTACTATCACATAAATAGCCATTAATGTATACTTACTACCACGATTATAGCCAACAATGTATATTTATTATCACAATTATAGCCAACAATGTATACATACTATCACAAATATAATTAATAATATGTAATTATTATCCCGAATGTAGCCATCAATGCATACTTACTATCATGACTATAGCTAGCAATATGTACTTACTATTGCGAATATAATTAGCAATGTATACTTATTATCACATATATAGCCATCAATGTATACTTACTATCATGACTATAGCCATCAATGTATACTTACTATCACGACTATAGCTATCAATGTATAGATCTACTTACTAACACGAATATAGCCAGCAATGCAAACTTTCTTCTTAAAATTTAATTCAATTAGTCCAACAGATGTCAATATATTTACACAAGCAAACATTCTAAATAAAATTGTGATATAAGAAAGTAAGAATATAATTGTCAACATATAGCTTCATTATTTCTATCATTTTTGTGAATTCTTATTGAATTCTTATAACATGTTTTATCCGTAGAATGTTTATGTTATATAAGGGTTAGAATATATTGACCCAAATGGTTTAGTTCCTGCAAAAAAATATGCGAGGTAATTTTTACAGTAGAAACGGGAATTATTTTTAGTTTGTTTAACACGTTCCCGTACGTCACAATAGAGTTTTTCCGATTTGTTAGAAATGAAAAAAAAATCTTTCCTTTAAACATTGATCAGAATATTTTACCCTATGTTAATTTCATAGGAAAAAAAGACATTAAAAAAACACCCCACCCCTAATAATTTTTAATCTATTTTTTAAAAAAACATATAGTTTCCATTCAAGATAATGATAGATTTATATTTTAAACTCACATAGAATCTAATTAGGATAGTGATAGATTTGTGTCAAGTTTTATTGAGATCAATGGCCACAGTGAAAAAAAAATATTCTAAGAATGTTTTTCATTTACAAACATATCAGATATATGTTATATCTGCAGTATATATATGTATGCATGTTTTTAAAGTTAACTATATTTCAAATTAAAAAAGTATGCGTTTAAAAGTTTATAATTTATTAAGTGATTTGTCCACAATTAGTTCATTTTTATTTAATAGTATTTGTTTATTTTATATTGACGTCAATTCTTTCATATAATGCAACAGCTGTACCGTCAGTTTTGAAAGTTATTTGTTTAAAAGAACACGTTACAATAGAAATGTTAGTGGTTATGATAATTATAGTAATTACTTTTATCAATAAAAATATTATGTAGAACGAACATTTTTTGGGGGTCTTTTATAGAAAAAAAAGCAGTAGAAATCTAATGCGCATTGAGAAAAACAACTTTAAAAAGTGTTGTATCATATCGAATGTGAATTGAAATTGTATTTAAAATCAGCTCCGCACCATAACCCAAAGTGTTGATGGATTAAATATGAAAATATTTTAGATTGAAAGAAAATGGCCGACAATTTTAATTATCTTATTTAAAAAAATAAATTAAAAGTAATTTAACTATCATCTGTAAACTACAAGGCTTAGTATAAATTATTTATGCTGCTGAAATATTTCGTTATATGTACAAGTTAATAAAATATAAAAATATAGCACGTATCTAAATAAATACATTTTATTTTTAGAATCATTTGAAATTTAGTAAGCTATGAAATTTCTAAATTTACAGTAATATATATACATATCTGACCATCATTTTCCTATCGGCGCTGAAAGAGCATTTTTTTGTACAAGTGTCATTTCACTTGATCTCGATCCTTTCTAAGGATAAAATTTCCAATATTGATTAAAGATAATTTTACACCCCCCCCCCCCGATAAACTGTTATCTGTTTTCAACAAATTTTATACACTGATTTATCATATAAATCTTTACTCTAATTACTATGTCCTTCCATTATTTTACAAAGTAAAAAAAACCTTTAAAATAATAATTTTATAAACACTTTCATAATCTTATTTTAGAATAACACGAAATTAAACATTCCAATTTCTCACATGTCCTGCTTGTAATTAGAGTGATTATTAACTCAAATATTTATTTAAGTTTCTGAATAATAAAAGAATGTCGAATGTAGACATTTTAAAACATTCGTCTATATTAGATAAAAGAAAGTAGCAAGTATACATTTTTAAACATTCGTCTATATTAGATAATAGAGTGTAGCAAGTAGGAATTTTATAACAACCATTAATATGAGATAATAGAAAGTGTTTGTAGACATTTTAAAATAACTGTTAATATTGTCAAGTGCGAAAATTAGCGATTGAGAGAAGGTCACGTGACGGAATTAAGTGATACCTTATATTATCTTACTTTTTACAGATGCTCCTTCTATACAGATGATTGTTGCGTCTTACGTTTATCTATGGTTTGTGTGTAGTCCTGAGAATGTTGTCGGTAGACATTTTTAAACAACTTTCGTTATTAGATAATAGAATGTAAATTGTAGAAATTCTCAAACAATCGTCAATACTAGATAGTATGTATCATTTACTATTGTCTTTTTGTTGTTTATAAAAAATCTTTTCTTTGGAAATAATTTTTCATAAAAATTTTGTAAACTAAAATTAATCTTATACTTACATGTTTAATTAAATTTGCTTATCGTATTTTTCGTATCTGTGTTTGTTTCCTTACAGTAAACTTCCGTTACCATGGATGGTGTGTGTATCCTTACAGTAAACTTCCTTTACCATGGATGGTGTGTGTATCCTTACAGTAAACTTCCGTTACCATGGATGGTGCGTGTATCCTTACCGTAAACGTCCGTTACTATGGATGGTGTGTGTATCCTTACAGTAAACTTCCGTTACCATGGATGGTGTGTGTATCCTTACCGTAAACTTCCGTTACCATGGATGGTGTGTGTATCCTTACAGTAAACTTCTGTTACCATGGATGGTGTGTTTCCTTACAGTAAACTTCCGTTACCATGGATGGTGTGTGTATCCTTACAGTAAACTTTCGTTACCATGGATGGTGTGTGTATCCTTACAGTAAACTTCCGTTACCATGGATGATGTGTGTATCGTTACAGTAAACTTCCGTTACCATGGATGGTGTGTGTATCCTTACAGCAAACTTCCGTTACCATGAATGGTGTGTGTATCTTTACCGTAAACTTCCGTTACTATGGATGGTGTGTGTCCTTACAGTAAACTTCCGTTACCATGGATGGTGTGTGTATCAAATTTTAACGTAGACGCGTTTCTACCCGATATCTTACATACCATGAAATCCGTTATTATCATTTTTATTTATACATGTATTAGAAGAACAATAAACACTGCACTAAAAATAGCCTCAAAATATCGTTTTCCAATTTAAAAAAAAATGTTAAGAAATCATTATACCCTTTCTAAGCCGTTCGTAGTAAACACATTATAAATTAACCTTTTATTCTTGTGCTTTTCTTAAACGTATAATTTTTAGTGATCTTCGATTGTCAGTTTATAGAGACAAAAAGAATCATCACCAACTTAAAATAGAATGATTTGTGTACTTTAGTTGGTAACACACAGGGATTAGATGAACTCGTGAACATATTGATTATACAACAGTCAGTGATTAGATGAATTGGTGAACATATCATTGCCTGTAAGTTTAGTTGTATTTAAGGTGACATTTATGTATGCTAAGTGTATGTGTATAAAGCACTACTTTGCGTTGTAATAGAAATTTGATTGATTAAATTTGGTAGGGGGGTATATGGTTCAAGTTGAATTAAGAGAGATAATTCTGTGATATACATTAATCAAGAGCTTTTTATTTTTAAAGAGGCTTGAAAACAATTTTATGAATTATGATTTTATGTAATGTTGGTTTCTTAAATTTCATTGTAAATATCATGGTTCAAATAATTCAAAAGTTTAGCACACATTGTTGTATTACTTCATGTATGTCTAAGATTATTTCCCTTAGATTTCATGACCTCCGACAATGTCACAATCTGATATGAGGGAAATATTTGATGTAACCATCTAACATTTGATGTAACCATCTAACATTTGATGTAACTATCTAACATTTGATGTAACCATCTAACATATAATGTAACAATATAACATTGGATGTAACCAACAAACATTTGATGCAACCATCTAACATTTGTTGCAACCATCTAACTTTTGATGTAACCATCTAACATTTGATGTAACCATCTAACATTTGATGTAGCCATTTAAAATTTGATGTAACCATCTAACATTTGATGTAACCATCTAATATTGGATGTAACCATCTAACATTTGATGTAACCATCTAACATTTCATGTAACCATCTAACATTAGATGTAACCATCTAACATTTCATGTAACCATCTAACCTTTGATGTAACCATCTAACATTTGATGTAACCATCTAACATTTGATGTAGCCATCTAACATTTCATGTAACCATCTAACATTTGATGTAACCATCTAACATTGGATGTAACCATCTAACATTTGATGTAACCATCTAACATTTGATGTAACCATCTAACATTTGATGTAACCATCTAACATTTGATGTAACCATCTAACATTTGATGCAACCATCTAACATTGGATGTAACCATCTAACATTTTATGTAACCATCTGACATTTGATGTAACCATCTAACATTTGATGTAACCATCTAACATTTCATGTAACCATCTAACATTTAATGTAACTATCTAACATTGGATGTAACCAACTAACATTTGATGCAACCATCTAACTTTTGATGTAGCCATCTAAAATTTGATGTAACCATCTAACATTTCATGTAACCATTTAACATTTGATGTAACCATCTAACATTTGATGTAACCATCTAACATTTTATGTAACCATCTAACATTTGATGTAACCATCTAACATTGGATGTAACCATCTAACATTTGATGTAACCATCTAACATTTTATGTAACCATCTAACATTTGATCTAACCCTCTGACATTTGATGTAACCATCTGACATTTGATCTAACCATCTGACATTTGATGTAACCATCTAACATTTGATGTAACCATCTAACATTTGATGCAACCATCTAGCTTTTTATGTAACCATCTAACATTTGATGTAACCATCTAACATTTGATGTAACCACCTAACATTTAATGTAACCATCTAACATTTGATGTAGCCATCTAACATTTGATGTAACCATCTAACATTTGATGTAACTATCTAACATTTGATGTAACCATCTAACATTTGATGTAACCATCTAACATTTGATGTAGCCATCTAAAATTTGATGTAACCATCTGACATTTGACGTAACCATCTAACATTTGATGTAGCCATCTAAAATTTGATGTAACCATCTGACATTTGATGTAACCATCTAACATTTGATTATAACCATCTAACATTTGATGTAGCCATGTAAAATTTGATGTAACCATCTAACATTTGACGTAACCATCTAACATTTGATGTAACCATCTAACATTTGATATAACCATGTAACATTTGATGTAACCATCTAACATTTGATGCAACCATCTAACCTTTGATGTAACCATCTAACGTTTGATGTAACCATCTAACATTTGATGTAACCATCTAACATTTCATGTAACCATCTAACATTTAATGTAACCATCTAACATTGGATGTTACCAACTAACATTTGATGCAACCATCTTTCTTTTGATGCAACCATCTAACCTTTGATGTAACCATCTAACGTTTGATGTAGCCATCTAACATTTGATGTAACCATCTAACATTTGAGGTAACCATCTAACATTTAATGTAGCCATCTAAAATTTGATGTAATCATCTAACATTTTGTTCACATTGTATTGTTATTCTCTAGACATTAACATTTCTTCATTTAGTTTATCAGGTACGTATACAGTTTGGTACTTGAAATCTCCCTTAATGTCTTGTCATCTCAGTACAAAGAACATTTTGAACATGTTTGTAGTGTCAATAAGGAGAAAATTGACGACTGTGTAGGTAGATTTATTTGTCTATGAATTATTAATCAGTAAAATATTATTCATGAATGGCTCAACACTCCCTTTGCCTTTTATTGTCAACCTGTAAAAACTAATCCCTGAGAATAAAAACATAGGGTTCGAGAAGCTCAGTCTTGTAGGTCAAGCGTTCAAACATCACCTTCAATTAGTTCCAAAAGCTCACACACAATTATATCAGTAAGGTTTAAGGTCAAAATTTTAACGGCTCATTAAAATGTTTGTCTAACGTTCAAACGATCTTTAAACTAATTAAATTAGTTCGTTCATTCACACAGCTAATTCAATTGAGGTTAATCGTTCCAACACAGCTCAGTCAATTAGTTCACACTTTAAGTCAACAACAGTTTTCTGGTTTGTGTAATATAATTTAAGAATTTCTGGTTTTAATTATTAAAGAAATAACAAACGAAGCAGAACGTGCTTTTGAATACAGTTTTAATGTGTTTCAGTAATTTGTCATTTATTGATCAATTTTAAAGATACTTTGAATCCTTAAACGTGAGAGTCCTATATTTTTATATTTCAAAAGATTGGTACCTTAAGTCAACTAATATGTCTATAAGTTCATATTTCAAAAGATTGGTACCGTATGTCAACTACTTGCCAAGAGACTGAATCAATTGGAAAAATTAAATGAGACCTTCAACAAGAAACTCAACAGTATCGAGAAACTTTCAAAGGTTATTTGAAATGCTGTGTTAAGTAGAAACCGAAGTGCAAACATAAATGTTTAAAAAGAAAATCAAATTTTTAAGTTTATTTAATTTTGTTGAATATCCCTATAGTAAATTAAAAGTAGAGTTTTGTGACACATATTGATCTCTAAAGAATCTATATCTTTAAATCAGAAAACATTTTTGTCAAATTCTTTTTTTTTTCATATTCCATTTAACATTGTACAGGTAGAGGATATTGAAACTCAAATGGCTAGATTGTCGGATGTAGTCAAAGAAATTGGTAATAATGTATTTTATAAAACAAATATAGAACTCTACTCTTTACATCTTCGAGGTAAGTGTTGGCTAGGAGTTGTGGGAATGTTTAAATTCAGCCACCAAAACTGAGAATTATGTCTATCAGTTAAAATACAGATATATATTATTTTGAATTGTTAATTCACGTAGGTTTAAAATTCCTTTGTGTCTTATGCCTCTTCACTGTAGAAATAAAGAATTTTTTTTTCTTCCGTTGAGAAGTTAATGGAACAGGATTTAGTCACTTTAGGACATTTATTGTAGTGGAGCAATAACTTTCGTTTATAACTCCATGGTCTCAAATGGTGAAGAAAGAAATCATATGAGAATTTAAAAAAAAATTAAACAAAGTTTGAATTCTAAAGGAATTATTAAAAAAAAAAAACAAAACAAACAACGTGTACTTACTACGATACATTACCGAAATCCCTCTAATAGCCTCAGTAGGGAACACTTAAGAAAAAATTACATTTATTTAAATAGAAACGATGGCTACAAATAACAAAGAATACACACCTTAATTAATTCTAACAGTGAAATATAACACACTGATAAACGAATACAACACTCGGACAGGTCATAGTGATGAAAACAATTTTATTTTAAGCAAGAAAAGCACATACAATTTATTGTTCTGACCACTTGGAATTGAGACGTGTATGTGATCTAACCAGGAAACCAACACTCAACCAGCATTTAAAGTTATAATGAAATGTAAGACTAGACATAAACCACGGATAAGCAGTGGATGCAATAATCGTTTGCATAGAAGTAGCGTATTTAAAAGATGATACAAGAGAACATAATTATTGGACAAACAGTATTTCTTAAGGCAATTTAAAATCGCACAATTTTAATTACAATTTTTAATTTAAAAAATATAATAAAATATTAATCGAATTATAACTTTATTAAATATATATTAAATGTTGCTTTCTTCTTTGTAAATAATAGAAAAATGTTTTCTCCTTCTTCCCCCCCCCCC
>MUZC01004613.1:32896-46327 GCA_002072015.1 Radix auricularia | reverse complement strand
TTAAAATTATTTTAATCGATAAATTAATTTACCGATTAATCGAGAAATTAATCGGTAATTTTATATATATATAAACATATATATATATATATATATATATATACTAGCGATTTCCCCGCGCGATGCTGAGGAAATTAGGATTTCAGTTAGGGTTGAGAACCCGCGTAACACCAATTCAAAACACCTATTGATTTTAATCTTAATCAAGATGGATATACTAAATATATTAACTTCAACCGTTAGGGCTCCTACTTACACAAGAACTGACTTTTTTATATAACTCATATTGGGGGGGGGACTAAATTTTGGCAACCATCCCCCTATAGAGATGTGATTTACTATTTTTTGCCTCTTACCGTCGCGGGGGGAAGGGGTACTCAACAACTTCCAAAATTTTTAAGTTTCTACCTGCATGGAAACTTGGAGATGTACTATTGATTCAGTTTTATACAGCTCATTTTATGTGAAAAATTTTTTTTGGGCCCGGGCGACCTATGAGAGGAAATTTGAAAAATTTATATAATTATTTTCCTTATTACCATCGCGGGCTGTTACTAAACAACTAAAGAAAGGCTTTATACTTTTACCTACACAAAAAATGGGAGAAGCAGTAATTTTCCGTTTTTAAAGGCCCATTTAATAGAAAAATTACGTCGGGGCCTCCAACATGCAGTAAGGGATAATTTAAATATATATTCACTTGTAACAATCAAGGAAGTGTACTCAGCAACTTCAAAACCCAAAGTTTAAAATACTACATACTCGGCAAAAAGGACAATTAGTGATTTTCGATTTTCACAGATAAAGAGAAAGAGTGTTTGGGACCCCGGCCCCACATAATTTGGAATTTTAAATTTCCTTTTCGTCGTGAGAGGGTTCTCAACAACTTACCAAATTTTCATGCTCCTGCCTACACCGGAAGTTGGAGAATTAGTGATGATTGATGAGTGAGTGAATTTAAAACTAAATTTGAGCCCCAGGTCCCAAGTAAGGGCTTTTTTACATATGATTTCACCAGCTACCATCGTGGAAGTGTATTTAAGTACCCCCCCCCCCATCGTTGCTCGCCTTTACCTATTCAGAAAGTAAGAGAATTATTGATTTTCAATTTTTATATAGCTCATATAAGAGAAAAAAAACGTTTTTGGGGCCCTTAGCCCCCATGAGTGTGTATTTCAAAAATCTTTTACACCAACTTTCGTTGTGGGAGGTTACAGAACAATTTTCCAAAGTTTCATGCTCATACCTACTCGGAAAATTTGGACAATTAGTGATTAGTCGATTTTTAGTATAAGAAAAACTCTATTTGGGCCCCCGGCCAGCCATGCGAGGGAGTTTTACATTATTTTTTTGCAAAATTATTTTGGGAGCGTGTACTTAAAATTTTATCTACAGTTTCAATCATCTACCTATACAGGAAAAAGGAGAATTAGTGATTTTCAATTTTTCTATATCTCATATTAGGGAAAAAAAGTTTTTGGGGCCCCGGCCCCCATGAGTGTGAACGTTTTTTTTTTTTTTGTCAAAATAATCGTAGGAAACATGTACTCAAAAAATTTCCAAGGTTTCATGCTCCTACCTACACGGGAAATAAGAAAATTGGTGATTTTCCATTCTTATTAACCAGACATTAAGAACAAACATATTTTGGGTCCCGGGCCCCACATGAGCGAGATTTTAAAAACTCTTTTTCGCCAGTTTTCGTCGTGAGAGAGTTTCAAACAACTTCCCCAAAATTCCATGCTCCTAACTACACCGTTCAATATAATGTAAATGAATTTGAATTTTGTTATTGTTAATCAAGTAAAAACAATGTTTAATTGTTGATAAAATTTTCCTTATAAATCAGCTTATTTAAAAGTTAAAACTATAAAAACCTTTTTTTGTTTTCAAATGGAGAAGTTTTCACGTAAAAAGCAACTATTTTTTTTTATTATTAATAATGATTATTTATTGATAAATCTGTAATATCATTGCAAAGTAGTTCCATAAATTTAATCACTTTTTTATCGATTAAAATAATTTTAATCGATAATAAAATTTACCGATTAATCAAGAAATTAATCGATAATTTCCGCAGCCCTAGTTTTATTATATTACAAGATATTAAAAATATCCTATATAAGACAAATTTCATTAAACATTAATTCTATTTGAATTTGCAATACTAACATTTTGTTCCTGTTTAGAAGTTAAGTGGCGTGCCACTTAGTTAAAATAAATTTGCATTTTTTGTTCATCAAAATGGGAAGAAATCTAAGCGCGTGCAACATAATAAGTCAATCATATACATTAAAATAAACGTATAATATGAGTAGTTTTCTAAATTAAATTAAACATGATTTTTAAATCTATTTTATAAATCAAATTTTATGTTGCTATTGAATTATCTAAGTTTTATTTGAAAATCAAATAACATAACACATGAAAATAAAAATGCGTCTTTTAAAATGTCTAATTATGATTTAATAAAGTCTTAAAATATATCCATCAATAAGCCTTCATTGAGTTTATCCATCAATAAGCCTTCATTGAATTAACTCAAGTTAATTTTCATAATTGCATCTGCACTGGTGCTTTTTGGTGCGTCGATGACACGAAAGGCATGGGATAAAACACTTAAAATTTTCTGAACGTCCCAAAAATATATTAGACCTAATTATCATTTTGCCTGACTGTAATTGGGACTTATCTTATCTTATATATTAAAGACGCTCCTTCTGTACAGAAGATTATTGCGTCCTACGTATTTCTATGGTTTGTGTTTAGTCCTGTATTTAGATTTGGAATAGGTTGTTAACCAAAGCAAAAAACCAACACCGAAAATCCTTTTAAATTAAAGTATAATAATTATATTCCATGCTAGACATAACGCATGAATAATCATTTGACGCGTACATCTACTTTTAAGGAAACAGCTTCTATAAAAGATAATTCAAGATACATTTACTAAACATTAATTTGTTGAGTTTTACAAAAGTCTTTTTTAAAATTTGATACAGCCCTTTTTAGTAATGAACCCAAATCCTAAAAATGTTTAAATGTTGCTTTTATGGATTTCGAGCATATAGAAACTATTTAGTGAGCTATTTTTTCGTAACTTTTTTTTTTATGCAGAGAATAAAAGCACATAGACTAGAGAATATCGTCGCTTAAAATCATTTTGTAGCGGCTCTCTGGTGGAATAACACAATTTTTTTTGCTAGTCATACAGCTGTAGCAATATCAGGGAAGCATAAAATCTTTAAAAAATGAAAATTGAAATAATGATGTTATTTATTTATAGATGAACGTGTAACATAATGGCTCATGTTTCGCTAGTGTTGGTGTTACCTGGGTCGGTAGCTTGTGGTGTCACCTGGGGCGTTAGCTTGTGGTGTCACCTGGGGCGGTAGCTTGTGGTGTCACTTGGGGCGGTAGCTTGTGGTGTTACCTGGGTCGGTAGCTTGTGTTGTCACCTGGGTCGGTAACTTGTGGTGTCACCTGGGGTGGTAGCTTGTGTTGTCACCTGGGTCGGTAACTTGTGGTGTCACCTGGGGTGGTAGCTTGTGGTGTCACCTGGGGCGGTAGCTTGTGGTGTCACCTGGGTCGGTAGCTTGTGGTTTCACCTGGGGTGGTAGCTTGTGTTGTCACCTGGGTCGGTAGCTTGTGGTGTCACCTGGGGCGGTAGCATGTGGTGTCCCCTGGGGTGGTAGCTTGTGGTGTCACCTGGGACGGTAGCTTGTGGTGTCAACTGAGGCGGTAAATTGTGGTGTCACTTGGGGCGGTAGCTTGTGGTGTCACCTGGGGTGGTAGCTTGTGGTGTCACCTGGGGCGGAAGCTTGTGGTGTCACCTGGGGCGGTAGCTTGTGGTGTCACCTGGGGCGGTAGCTTGTGGTGTCACCTGGGGCGGTAGCTTGTGGTGTCACCTGGGGCGGTAGCTTGTGCTGTCACATGGGGCGGTAGCTTGTGGTTTCACCTGGGGCGGTAGCTTGTGGTGTCACCTGGGGTGGTAACTTGTGGTGTCACTTGAGGCGGTAGCTTGTGGTGTCACCTGGGGTGGTAACTTGTGGTGTCACTTGGGGCGGTAGCTTGTGGTGTCACCTGGGGTGGTAACTTGTGGTGTCACCTGGGGTGGTAACTTGTGGTGTCACCTGGGGTGGTAACTTGTGGTGTCATCTGGGGCGGTAGCTTGTGCTGTCACATGGGGCGGTAGCTTGTGGTGTCACCTGGGGCGGTAGCTTGTGGTTTCACCTGGGGCGGTAGCTTGTGGTGTCACCTGGGGTGGTAACTTGTGGTGTCACCTGGGGTGGTAACTTGCAGTGTCACCTAAGGCGGTAGCTTCAAGTGTCACCTGGGGCGGCAGATTGTGGTTTCACCTGGGGCGGTAGCTTGTGGTGTCAACTGGGGCGGTAGCTTGTGGTGTCACCTGGGGCGGTAGCTTGTGGTGTCACCTGGGTCGGTAGCTTTTGGTGTCACCTGGGGCGGTAGCTTTTGGTGTCACCTGGGGCGGTAGCTTGTGGTGTCAACTGGTTCGGTACCTTTTGGTGTCACCTGAGGTGGTAGCTTGTGGTGTCACCTGAGGTGGTAGCTTGTGGTGTCACCTGGGGCGGGAGCTTTTGGTGTCACCTGGGGCGGTAGTTTTTGGATGTCACCTGGGGCGGTAGCTTGTGGTGTCACCTGGGGCGGTAGCTTTTGGTGTCACCTTGGGCGGTAGCTTGTGGTGTCACCTGGGGTGGTAGCTTTTGGTGTCACCTGGGGCGGTAGCTTGTGATGTCACCTGGGGCGGTAGCTTGTGGTGTCACCTGGGGCGGTAGCTTGTTGTGTCACGTGGGGCGGTAGTTTTTGGATGTCACCTGGGGCGGTAGCTTGTGTTGTCACCTGGGTCGGTAGCTTTTGGTGTCACCTGGGGCGGTAGTTTTTGGATGTCACCTGGGGTGGTAGCTTATGTTGTCACCTGGGGCGTTAGCTTGTGTTGTCACCTGGGTCGGTAGCTTGTGGTGTCACCTGGGGCAGTAGCTTTTGGTGTCACCTGGGGCGGTAGCTTGTTGTGTCACCTGGGGCGGTAGCTTGTGGTGTCACCTGGGGCATTGGCTTGTGGTGTCACCTGGGGCGGTAGCTTTTGGTGTCACCTGGAGCGGTAGTTTTTTTATGTCACCTGGGGCGGTAGCTTGTGTTGTCACCTGGGTCGGTAGCTTTTGGCGTCACCCGGTGCGGTAGTTTTTGGATGTCACCTGGGGCGGTAGCTTGTGTTGTCACCTGGGGCGGTAGCTTGTGTTGTCACCTGGGTCGGTAGCTTTTGGTGTCACCTGGGGCGGTATCTTGTGGTGTCACCTGGGGCAGTAGCTTGTGGTGTCACCTGGGGCGGTAGCTTGTGGTGTCACTTGGGGCGGTAGCTTGTGGTGTTACCTGGGGGCGGTAGCTTGTGGTGTCACCTGGGGCGGTAGCTTGTGGTGTCACCTGGGGCGGTAGCTTGTGGTGTCATCTGGGGCGGTAGTTTGTGGTGTCACCTGGGGCGATAGCTTGTGGTGTCACCTGGGTCGGTAGCTTGTGGTGTCACCTGGGGCGGTAGCTTGTGGTGTCACCTGGGGCGGTAGCTTGTGGTGTCACCTGGGGCGGTAGCTTGTGGTTTCACCTGGGGCGGTAGCTTGTCGTGTCACCTGGGGCGGTAGCTTGTGGTTTCACCCCTTTAAGATTAATGAGGCCGTCCATATGACACCACGCGAGTTTTCCGATTCTTACCCTATCCTTCCCCAGCATCATATTTTTTTACACAAAAACTTTCACCCTCCCCCCCCCTCTTTTTAGTTCGATAGGACGTCACAAAGTATTTACAAANAAAAAAAAAAAAACCACACACACACACAAAAATCAAATAATAATAAATAAATAAATCATAAATAAATTTATACTAAAAAAAAAGAAAAACTCGTGTTTTCTGAACGTATATTAGAGTGGTGGAAATTATTTTTGTCACTTAAATAATAATATGTATTTAGTGTATGTCTGTTCTTAAATATAGTATGATACAGGTATGTGTAAATATTTATTATGATCATGTGAACACAATGAAGATTAAAACTTTAGATGTATGTGAAAAAATATTTCTTTCTAACGCTTCCCTAAGTAATGCCGATTTGGAGTTGAATGCCGAATGGTATTTTAATTTAACCAATCAAGTTTTTATTAACCATTCATTTATGTAGTGTTCAAATGTTATTCTAAAGTTTTTATAGCTCATATCACTGATCAGTCAAATGTCAGTTTGGGACCCCTGAAGGGTAATTTCTAATGTTTTTATAGCTGATATCAGTCAAATGTCAGTTTGGGACCTCTGAAGGGTAATTTCTAATGTTTTTATAGCTGCTATCAGTCAAATGTCAGTTTGGGACCTCTGAAGGGTAATTTGTAACAAAATATAACATCTTTCCAATTAGCTTGCTTTGTGTATAAGAGTGTACATAAAAAACTTCAAATATTTTATTGTTTATATTCTGGAGGATGCAGTAAAGCACAAAAGACAATGAGAGATCGACATATTTTCAACGAAATTTTCAATGGGATAATTTGCGTTTTTATATTTGAAATGGCTGTATTGCTTGATCATGCTACTCCCCCTGAACCATACCAAATAAAGGTTTCGGGTCTTTTGGAAATATGTTAAGGTGATTTCATGGATATGCAAGGACAAAAAAAAAAGAAAAAGAAAAAACAAACGAATAGGTTAATTGGATTTCCTAAAGGGGGGGGGGGCGACTTTTTTATTTAAAAATCAATATTTTTCTCAATTTCTCTCCAACCATAACATCGTTGGGGTTGAAACGAACGCCTAAAGATAGCTAATACTATTTAGAAAAGTGGCGGAGAAGGAATTTTTGGAAAAATCACTTTAATTTTACTCCCATAATTATAGCGACAATTTGTAGATAGCAACTGTTTTGTTAAATTTCGCAATTATTGATATGACATTATTTTTAGTGTAATCTAGAATGATAGTTAATGGGCTTTTCCGCTTTGTGCATGCCAAGTGTGACTTCATGCCTCCCTCTCATCAAAATCGTTTTGGCATTGGCATTTATTAAAATATTCTATATAACTATTTGTAAAATGTAGGCCCACTTACATCTGAATTTTTGTTATCACTTATTATGTCTTTAAAATCTTTAATCTTTAAAATCTTTAAAAATCCTTTGGCAATCCTACCAGCATTCTTGGAATAATTCCCTATGTCTATCTGAGTCTTGTATTAGATTATCTTTAGCCTATACTATACTCAATACTGCATATACTTGAGAGTATAGTCTCTAATCGCCGACAGAAGAAAATGTTAGAGCAGTTAAAGTCTAATAGAATTGAATATGTTTGCTCATCTAAGTTGTTATATCTTGTTCCCGAATTTTTTTTAGACATTTTACGCCAGCCTTCGGCTTTAGTAGCATAGAGCATAGATATAATAATTGTACATCACAGCGGCTAAAAATACTGTTGCTACATACTCCTTACTTTTATTTTTGAAAAATCGAGTTATTTAGCATATATTTAATTATTTTGTAACGTTCACATCGAATATTTACTATATCAAAAACATTTTTTAAAAAGAAAAACCTAGATTATGACTATTTGTTAAATAAAAAACCTAGAAACCTAGACCAGGTAAAAAGAACCTAGAACTTGGTTGAAAAGCCTAGCGCTGGCAGCACTGTACATTACCAGTGTGACTTTAGTTTATTTCCCTGCAATGAAGGATTCTGATTTTCTTTTTTTTTTAGAATTAGCTTTCAAATACTTATTTGAGTTGGCTTACTTTCTTCAGATTGTTACCCTCTTTAGAGGGTTCGAAGTTAAGTGGCGTGCCACTTGGTTAAATTCAATTCATTTTTTTCATGTCTATTGGATATTAGTAATTGAAATGTGTGAGTTACTCCAACATATGTACTACAAAGCATAAAAAGTTCACAGGTTTTATTAATTTGAATGAACACAATTTTTAAATATATTTTGTCAATAAAATACTATTTTGCTATAAATTCAGCTTAAATACACTAATAGAACAAGTAATGCAGACATGATTATAATTATAAGTCTCTTACAATAGTTAATTATAATTTAATGAACATAATTTAAATAATTATAAAAATATTCCTACATGGAAGTTGACACCATTAACATTTCATAAAGAGATCATCTGTACCGTGCTTTGTAATGCGACAATGACAGAAAATGTGAAGGGATTAAAAACTGTGTTTAATTTTCTCTATGTAAGAACAAATACATACAAAATCTCGTTTTGTGAGTCTGGAATCGGAACATGGAAATTGTGATCCTAACCAGACAAGGAAAACAAACACTCTATTAGCATTGACAATGCAAATGATAATGCAAATTAGACATATAACACGCAATAATCCCCTTTATAAAAGGAATGTCTTTAAAGGATAACTTAATTAAATCATAAAACAAGAATAAGAATTTGTCGTTATAATCTCATTTGTAACGGTGTTGTATCATCCCTCGTAGTTGTATCATACCTCGTGGTTGTATCATCCCTCGTGGTTGTATCATACCTCGTGGTTGTATCATCCCTCGTAGTTGTATCATACCTCGTGGTTGTATCATCCCTCGTGGTTGTATCAACCCACTTGTTGTATCATCCCACATGTTGTATCATCCCTCGTGGTTGTATCATCCCACTTGTTGTATCATCCCTCGTGGTTGTATCATCCCACTTGTTGTTTCATCCCTCGTGGTTGTATCCTCCCTCCTGGTTGTATTATCCCTCCTGGTTGTATCATCCCACTTGTTGTATCATCCCTCGTGTTTGTATCATCCCTCGTGGTTGTATCCTCCCTCCTGGTTGTATTATCCCTCCTGGTTGCATCATCCCACTTGTTGTATCATCACACTTGTTGTATCATCCCTCGTGGTTGTATCATCACACTTGTATCATCCCTCGTGTTTGTATCATCCCTCGTGGTTGTATCCTCCCTCCTGGTTGTATTATCCCTCCTGGCTGTATCATCCCACTTGTTGTATCATCACACTTGTTGTATCATCCCTCGTGTTTGTATCATCCCTCGTGGTTGTATCATCCCTCGTTGTTGTATCATCCCACTTGTTGTATCATCCCTCGTGGTTGTATCCTCCCTCCTGGTTGTATTATCCCACTTGTTGTATCATCCCACTTGTTGTATCATCACACTTGTTGTATCATCCCTCGTGGTTGTATCATCCCACTTGTTGTATCATCACACTTGTTGTATCATCACACTTGTTGTATCATCCCTCGTGGTTGTATTATCCCACTTGTTGTATCATCACACTTGTTGTATCATCCCTCCTGGTTGTATCATCCCACTTGTTGTATCATCACACTTGTTGTATCATCCCTCGTGGTTGTATCATCACACTTGTTGTATCATCCCTCGTGTTTGTATCATCCCTCGTGGTTGTATCATCCCTCGTGGTTGTATCATCCCACTTGTTGTATCATCCCTCGTGGTTGTATCCTCCCTCCTGGTTGTATCATCCCTCGTGTTTGTATCATCACTAGTGGTTGTATTATCCCTCGTGGTTGTATCATCCCTCGTGGTTGTATCATCACACTTGTTGTATTATCCCTCGTGCTTGTATCATCCCTCGTGGTTGTATCATCCCTCGTGGTTGTATCATCCCACTTGTTGTATCATCCCTCGTGGTTGTATCCTCCCTCCTGGTTGTATCATCCCACTTGTTGTATCATCACACTTGTTGTATCATCCCTCGTGTTTGTATCATCCCATTTGTTGTATCATCCCTCGTGTTTGTATCATCACACTTGTTGTATCATCCCTCGTGTTTGTATCATCACTAGTGGTTGTATTATCCCTCGTGGTTGTATCATCCCTCGGGGTTGTATCATCCAACTTGTTGTATCATCACACTTGTTGTATCATCACACTTGTTGTATCATCCCTCGTGTTTGTATCATCCCATTTGTTGTATCATCCCACTTGTTGTATCATCCCTCGTGTTTGTATCATCCCACTTGTTGTATCATCACACTTGTTGTATCATCCCTCGTGTTTGTATCATCCCATTTGTTGTATCATCCCTCGTGTTTGTATCATCACTAGTGGTTGTATTATCCCTCGTGGTTGTATCATCCCTCGGGGTTGTATCATCCAACTTGTTGTATCATCCCACTTGTTGTATCATCCCACTTGTTGTATCATCCCTCTTGTTGTATCATTCCACTGATTGTATCATCCCACTTGTATCATCCTTTGTGATGATCTCATCCCTCGTTATTGTATTATCCTCCTGGTTATCACAGTCTAACATTAGTATTCACAAAGAGGCATATCCGCAATTAATTATCACTCTAGATTGAAATAAAAGTAATTTAAAAACAATAATTCTACAAATTGCTGCTAGTCTAATTAAGGTATTCGAACACAAAGAGAAATTAACGAAATTCCTTCTCCACCAATTATCTATCGCTGGGTTTTTTTCCAACCCGATATATGTTAAGGTTAGCGAGAATTTGTCAAAGTACTGATTCACTATTTTCATTTTATTAATTTTTTTGTCCATGAAATACAGTAAATTCTTTCGGCATTTTTGTTGGCCCTAGTATATTCTTGGTAATTCCTCACCATATTTGCCAAATACACGAACCCTATAGCCATTAATGTATACTTACTATCACAAATATAATCAATAATGTGTAATTATTATCCCGAATGTAGTCATCAATGCATACTTACTATCACGACTATAGCTAGCAATATATACTTACTATCATGACTATAGCCATCAATGTGTACTTACTATCACAAATATAGTCTGCATATGTATACTTACTATCACATATGTAGACAGCAATGCATACTTACTATCACATATATAGCCAACAATGTATACTTACTATCACGAATATAGCCATCAATGTATACTTACTATCACGACTATAGCCATCAATGTATACTTACTATCATGACTATAGCTAGCAATATATACTTACTATCATGACTATAGCTAGCAATATATACTTACTATCGCGAATATAATCAGCAATGTATACTTACTATCATGACTATAGCCATCAATGTGTACTTACTATCATGACTATAGCCATCAATGTATACTTACTATCATGACTATAGCTAGCAATATATACTTACTATCGCGAATATAATCAGCAATGTATACTTACTATCACATATGTAGACAGCAATGCATACTTACTATCACATATATAGCCAGGAATGTATACTTACTATCACGAATATAGCCAACAATGTATACCCACTATCACATATATAGCCAGCAATGTATACTTACTATCACGAATATAGCCAACAATGTATACTTACTATCATGACTACAGCCATCAATGTATACTTACTATCACGAATATAGCCAGCAATGTATACTTACTATCACATATGTAGACAGCAATGCATACTTACTATTACATATATAGCCAGGAATGTATACTTACTATCACATATATAGCCAGCAATGTATACTTACTATCACAAATATAGTCTGCATATGTATACTTACTATCACATATATAGCCAGCAATGTATACTTACTATTACAAATATAGCCAGGTATGTATTTTTACTATCACAAACTTTGCCAGCAATAAAAACTTTTTATCACACATAAAGCGAACAATGTATAACTATCACAAAAATAGCCTGCAATGTATACTTACTATGTCATATAACGCCAACATTGTATACCTACTATCACATATAAAGCCAGCAATGTATACTTACTATCACGACTATGTCCAGCTATGTATACTTACTATCACATATATATCCAACAATGTATACTTACTATCACAAATATAATCAGGAATGTGTACTTATTATCTCGAATGTAGCCATTATTGCATACTTACTATCAAGACTTTAGCTAGCAATGTATACTTACAATCACGAATATTGCCGTCAATGTATATTTATTATTACAATTATAGTCAACAATGTATACTTACTATCACATATATAGCCAGCATTGTATACTTACTAACATAAATATAGCCATCAATGTATACTTACTATCACGACTATAGCCATCAATGTATACTTACAATCACGAATATTGCCATCAATGTATATTTATTATTACAATTATAGTCAACAATGTATACTTACTATCACATATATAGCCAGCAATGTATACTTACTAACATAAATATAGCCATCAATGTATACTTACTATCACGACTATAGCCATCAATGTATACTTACTATCACGACTATAGCCAACAATGTATACTTACTATCACGACTATAGCCATCAATGTATACTTACTATCACGACTATAGCTATCAATGTATACTTACTATCAGGACTATAGCTATCAATGTATACTTACTATCACGACTATAGCCATCAATGTATACTTACTATCACGACTATAGCCATCAATGTATATTTACTATCACGACTATAGCCATCAATGTATACTTACTATCACGACTATAGCCATCAATGTATAGATCTACTTACTAACACGAATATAGGCCAGCAATGCAAACTTTCTTCTTAAAAGTAAATTCAATTAGTGCAACAGATGTCAATATATTTACATAACGAAAACATTCTAAATGAAATTGTGATATAAGAAAATAACAATATAATTATCAAAATAAAGCTTTATTATTTCTATCATTTTTGTGAATTTTTTTATTATGTATAATGTTTATGTTATATAAGGGTTATATTGACCCAAATGATTTAGTTCCTGCAAAAAATAAAATAAAATATGCGAGGTAATTTTTACAGTAAAATCGGGAATTATTTTTAGTTTGTTTCACATGTTCCCGTACGTCACAATAGAGTTTATCCGACTTGTTAGAAATGAAAAAAAAATCTTGCCCTTAAACATGGATCAGAATATTTTACCCTATGTTTAATTTCGTTGTAAAAAAGACATTAAAAAACACCGTACCCCTAATAATTTTTATATTTTAAACTCATATAGTTTCCATTCAAGATAATGATAGCTTTATATTTTAAACTCAGATAGAATCTAATCAGGATAGTGATAGATTTATGTGTCAAGTTTTATTGAGATCAATGATCACCTTTAAAAACAATATATATTTTAACAAATATTTGTCATTTACAAACATATCAGATATATAAATTATCTGCAATATATATATACGAGCAAAATACCCGTGCTACGCTACGGGGTAGGCACAATAGGAATAACTTTATTTTGGTTTTGGGTCTCAAATTCAACTTTAAAATGAATGTAAACGCATCTGGAAAATAGGGTAGTGATAAATCGAACCCATTTTTAATAAAAACAACGTTATGTGTGTCGAAAAAAATAACAATATTATTAATTTAAATATTACCCATCAATTTTGGTATATCTGCTTTAATATAGCATCATTATTATCATCCGTGGCTTGCTCCACCACATCCTTCCAGCTACAGCCC
>MUZC01004613.1:0-31462 GCA_002072015.1 Radix auricularia | reverse complement strand
TGTTTTTTAAGTTAACTATATTTAAATTTAAAAATTATGCGTCTAAAAGTTTATAATTCAATAAGTGATTTGTCCATAATTAGTTCATTGTTATCTAATAATATATGTTTAATTTACATTGGCTAGTACGTTCACAGTTTTAAAAGTTATCTTTGTTTAAAAGAACAGGTTACAATAAAAATGTTAGTGGTAATGATAATTATAGAAATTACTTTTATGAATACAAATGTATAGAACGAACATTATTTTTGGTCTTTTATAGGAAAAAAGGCATCAATGCGCATTCAGAAAAACAACTTTTTACAAAAAGTGTTGTATCATATCGAATGTGAATTGAAATGGTATTTAAAATCAGCTCCGCACCATAACGCACAGTGTTGATGGATTTAATATACAAATGTTTTAGAGTGAAAGAAAATGGCTGACAATTTTAATTATCTTATTTAAAAAAATAAAATAAATGTAATTTAAGTATCATCTGTAAACTACAAGGCTTAGTATAAATTACTTATGCTGCTGAAATATTTCGTTATATGTACAAATTAATAAAATATAAAAATATAGCATGTGTTTTAATAAATTCATTTTATATTTAGAATCATTTGAAATTTAGTAAGCTAAGCAATTTCTACATATACAGTAATATATATACATATCTCACATTTCCTTTAGCGGTGAGAGTCTGCAATAATATTTTATTAAACAAGTGTCATTACACTTGATCTCGATCCTTTTCTTAAGGATAAAATTTCCAATATTGACTAAAGATATTTTTACACCCCACCCGATAAACCGTAATCTGTTTTCAACAAATTTTGTACACTGATTTGTCATATAATTCTTTACTCTAAATACTCTGTCCTTCCATTTCTTTACAAAGTAAAAAAAAAAATTAAAATAATAATTTTATAAAAACTTTTATAATCTTATTTTAGAATAACACGAAATGAACATTCCAATTTCTCACGTTTTGCATGTAATTAGAGTTATAATTAACTCAAATATTTTATCAAGTTTCTAAATAATAAGAGAGTGATTAATATAGACATTTTTTAACATTCGTCGATATTAGATAAAAGAAAGTAGCAAGTAGACATTTTTAAACATTCGTCTATATTAGATAATAGAGTGTAGCAAGTAGGAATTTTATAACAACCATTAGTATTAGATAATAGAAAGTGTTTGTAGACATTTAAAAATAACTGTTAATATTGTCACGTGCGAAAATTAGCGATTGAGAGAAGGTCACGTGACGGAATTAAGTGATACCTTACATTATCTTATCTTATCTGTTACAGATGCTCCTTCTATACAGATGATTGTTGCGTCTTACGTTTATCTATGGTTTGTGTGTAGTCCTGAGAATGTTGTCGGTAGATATTTTTAAACAACTTTCGATATTAGATAATAGAATGTAAATTGTAGAAATTCTCAAACAATCGTCAATACTAGATAGTATGTATCATTTACTATTGTCTTTTTGTTGTTTATAAAAAATCTTTTCTTTGGAAATAATTTTTCATAAAAATTTTGTAAACTAAAATTAATCTTATACTTACATGTTTAATTAAATTTGCTTATCGTATTTTTCGTATCTGTGTGTGTATCCTTACAGTAAACTTCCGTTACCATGGATGGTGTGTGTATCCTTACAGTAAACTTCCGTTACCATGGATGGTGTGTGTATCCTTACAGTAAACTTCCTTTACCATGGATGGTGTGTGTATCCTTACAGTAAACTTCCGTTACCATAGATGGTGTGTGTATCCTTACCGTAAACTTCCGTTACCATGGATGGTGTGTGTATCCTTACAGTAAACTTCCGTTACCATGGATGGTGTGTGTATCCTTACAATAAACTTCCGTTACCATGGATGGTGTGTGTATCCTTACAGTAAACTTCCGTTACCATGGATGGTGTGTGTATCAAATTTTAACGTAGACGCGTTTCTACCCGATATCTTACATACCATGAAAACCGTTATTATTATTATTTATACATGTATTAGAAGAACAATAAACACTGCACTAAAAATAGCCTCAAAATATCGTATTCCAATTTAAAAAAAAAATGTTAAGAAATCATTATGGAAACCCTTTCTAAGCCGTTCGTAGTAAACACATTATAAATTTACCTTTTATTCTTGTGCCTTTCTTAAACGTATAATTTTTAGTGATCTTCAATTGTCAGTTAATAGAGACAAAAAGAGTCATCACCAACTTAAAATTGAATGATTTGTGTACTTTAGTTGGTAACACACAATGAGTAAAATAAAAATGTTTTATGTCAAAACTAAGTTTACACTGAGAAGACGTAACTATTAAAATACATATTTTCTCACCAACAATACGGACACTCGGCTACATTATTGACATAACAATAATAAAATTTTCTGGAAAATACTGCGGAGACAAAAGCCAGTCCCGTTGAGCTTTAGCGAGACGAGACTCTGAGAACGATCAAGGCCTGTGGTGACAGCGTGGTAAAAGTCTTTACGGACGGCTCAAGTTTCAGTAATGGCAGAAGTGGATACGGCGTGCTAATTCAATACCCCCACCCAGGACCTGACAGCGTCGAACTGTCAGGGCCGTGTGGATCCGCTAACAGTAGTCACGAAGCCGAATTCGTGGCGATTCACAGGGGTTTGAATGAAGTCCGCCGACATCTATTAAAACGAAAGGTTTTCCCGACCGTGGTCGTCTTCACCGACTGTCGTTTCTCGCTCGAGACCGTGGGTTGATCTTCTTTGGAGTCAAAAAACGGTCAGTGATATTCTGGAGATAGTAGGTGAAATTTAGGCTCGTGGCGATAGAGTAGTCCTACAGTATATCGCTGGGCACTGTGGCGAGGCGCACTCAGACAGGGTCGATACGCTAGCGAAGTAAGGCGCAGCCCAGCACGAAACCAAGAAGCCTATGACCCAGCTGGGGGTCAAATAATGGCTAAAAGACAATTTCCGAGAGAATTGGCTTGAGGCTGGGCATGAGGGAATACGGCCAGGAAAGTTTACCAGAGAATGCCGCGACCGAGTAAGAGTGACCACTGGTGGTAACTTGAATGTAGTGATCAGACACTCATAACACGGATGAGAACTGATCATTGTCCAATACGAAGCTACCTGTATAAGTTTGACAACAGAAGGGAACTGGCCTGTCGTTCGTGTGGCTACCCCGAGGAGACGGTGGCCCACGTACAAGAAGGTTGCCCCGAGTTGGGCGGGGTTTTACAAGGAGAGGTTGTGGTACCTGCAGAGGACTCTATGGCGACGCCCGCTTGATGAGGCTCGCTGGCGTTAGATTGAACCGGGTCTTAAGAGCCCAACGGCTCGACCCAAAAGAGAATGAATATTCACTAGTAAATAATTCTCTAAAATAGTAGTCTGTTAATAAACGTTGGTAAAAAAATCTCTAAAATATTAGTCTGTTAGAAAACGTTGGTAAAAATTTCTCTAAAATATTAATCTGTTGGTAAGCGCTGATAAATTATTCGCCAAAATATAAGTCTGATTTTAGTCTTCCTTTACAAATACACTAATAAAAAATGATTGATATAAAGCTGACGTAAAATAAGAATTTGTTAAAGAAAACATTTTTTATTCTTATATAAATGTCGAAAGTTGTGCACATCTTCTTATTTATAGATTAACTATACACGGGTTAATAGTTTTATTATTATATTTTATTATTTAAAGTCTAACTGTACACAGGCTTATAGTTTTATCATTATATTTTATTATTTATTTCCTAAATGTGCACAATTATAATAGTAGTTAGAAAGAAAAATTTTGTTAAAAAATTATAATAGTAAACAGAAAGACACAATTTGCTAAAAAATTATATTAGACAGAAAGACACATTTTGTTAAAATTTCATATAGGACCTTTACATTTCATTATAAAATTGATCTTATTAGACATATTATTTTCTTTCATAAGTGATGGCTTGCCATTATTTTGATCAGGGATCTTGAATAAGAAAGTAGACCATTTTTTGTTTATTACGTTTTCTTAGAGACTCTTTTATCCATAAAAACAGAAATCTTGTTTGAGAGTATAAAATGTTTTAAGTTATTTGTATTAAAACTAATGATTCTAAGTATTCTTTGTATGACTTCTATCTAGTTACGTACTTCACTAAGCCTATTCTTAATTCTTTATATTTGGTATTAAATTGTCCATACACCACTAGCACCAAAATGGACTGATTAAAAAACTAATACAAAATAAAGTTAAAGTTGTGTGCTAAGACAATAGAAAACTTTAAACAAGCTGCTAGAGTTTATTCAACACACTTCTGTAATATATTTAAGTCCCTCCAATTAGTGACAATGCGTTTTAATATGTAAAATGTTTTGGTAAAGTTGAATAGAAAACTCTGGCAGGTCTAGATTTAACGGTAAACTAATTCTGAACATAATTTATTTGTTTTATAAATCTGTCTTGAAATAACTTTACCATACAACTTTTTTTAGATAAACAAAATTAAAATTGGAGATGAAATAATATTTAGCTTTCTCATAATACTAAAGCAAAAATTAATGATTTGCTACTAAGATTGCCATCGTGCCATTAATATACATAGCATTTTGTGTTTGGTGTTCAAATACTTATTTTTTAAAAAAATATTATAAGCACATGTCAGTTGTTTAAATCAATTGCATCTTTTTTCAAAAATAAAATAAATATTATGAATAAATGGGTACACTGATTACACGGCCCTTGACAAAACGGCCCCGGATAAAACGGCCCCGGACAAAGCAGCCATGGACAAATTGGCATCTGTCAAAACGGCCCGTATCAAAACGGCCCCGGTCAAAACGGCCCCCTGACAAAACGGCCTCAGATAAATAGGCCCTTGGCTAATATATTTTATTTGAATAATATTTTTATATATTTTTTTATTCAATGTCACAAAAAACAAGAATAATAATACCACAAGAAACATATTACTAATATTTAAAATATATGGTAAAAGGGCAAAACTGTTTGTCGGGAAGAAATAACGTCACAAGAAATAATTTTACATTTTGAAAAATTTAATTTATAATGAATAAGCTTAACTAATGTTAAATTAACTTAAAATGCAAAAAAATATTAGTTTAAAAAAATTTTAATAATTTTTCTGGGGCCGTTTTGCCCGGACGAGTCACCAAATAAATCCTAGTTCATTTTCATGAACTCTTATTTCAAAGTTGTCATGTTCATTTGAAGCTGTGTCCCCTCTGTTTAGAGGACTCGAAGTCAAGTGGCGTGCCACTTAGTTAAAAAGATTATATGGTCCGTACCACGCTATTGAATATATAAGCCGTTACAAAATTTAGTCAAGCATATACAAATAAGAAGTTATATAAAGTGGATAGTTTTTTTTTTATGAATTAAGCATTAATTTTAAATCTATTTTGTAAATCATATCTTATTTTGCTATCGATTTATCAAAGTTACATATAAAGATCAAACATTGTAACATACGATAGAAAAAAAAACCTCGTTTAACATTCTTATTTATGCTTGAATAAACTTTTAAAATATACGTATCAAGAATCCTTCTTCGAAGTTTCTTCAATTTAAATTTCAAATCAAGTGCAACTCTACTGGTGCTTTTTTGTGCGACGGTGACATTTTATTTTTTCTGAATGACTAAAAAACATAAACATTTTTATTTTTTCAGACTGAAATTTGGATGTGGAAGGGGTTTTAAATCAAGACAAACAAACAACACTGATAGACATTTTAAATTATAATAATAATCATAATTAGACATAAAACACATATAAGCATTTGAAGCAATAATCGACTTTATAGAGAGAGCTTCTATGATAGATAACTTACCTAACATTGAATTTATAGAGCTTGCAATGGTTGGTTATGTTGTAAGTTTACCATTTTTTAAAATAATGAACCATAAAATTAACAATGTTTAAATGTTGCTTCTTTTATGGATTTTGAATGTATCAAAACCAATGTATGAATAATTTTTTTCTTAATTTTTTGCAGAAAATATATGACATTTACAAGAGAATATAATAGCTTAAATTGTATATTTAGGGCTGTCTGGTGGAAAAAAATATGTTGTGAGTTATACACATATAAAAATATCTGTGAAGCAATAAGGTTCAGTAATAACTTTGAAATATGTATGCCATTTTTGTTTATTTTATAGATAAACGTGTGATATAATACAACATTTCAATTTAACTTCGTCATTCTAACAAACCATTAATCCTCAGACTGGTGTCTCACTCTTAAGTTAATACGTTATGTTATGTATTTAAAAACCTGTACATTTTGCCGCCCTATTCACTTTGTTTTTTATTTACCGATTTGCATTTATTTTAAAATCCGAATCAGACACATGTAAACATTTGTCACGACTTTCTATATTTCTCTTTTGAATTGTATTAAATTTGATTTCTTTAATTGGCTACCTGAATCTAACATTCTCAACTGACTTTATTTATAAACTTTTTTTTCAATTTAAGATATATCAATTATATTTTGAGGGGTTCATGGGTGGTTTCTTAGTCACATACAAATATTGTGAAGAAATTGTTTACAATAAGAAAAGTTAATCGAACTAAGCACGTCAATTTCATAATCATCTGCACTAACTCTTAACCAAAGAAATATTACTATTGTTTCGGAATCTGGGCTCGACGTATGGCTCTACCAAGCTGGGCTCGACGTATGGCTCTACCAAGCTGGGCTCGACGTATGGCTCTACCAAGCTGGGCTCGACGTATGGCTCTAACAAGCTGGGCTCGACGTAGTTCTCTACCAAGCTGGGCTCGACGTATGGCTCTACCAAGCTGGGCTCGACGTATGGCTCTACCAAGCTGGGCTCGACGTATGGCTCTACCAATCTGGGCTCGGCGTATGGCTCTACGAAGCTGGGCTCGACGTATGGCTCTACCAAGCTGAGCTCGACGTATGGCTCTACCAATCTGGGCTCGACGTATGGCTCTACAAAGCTGGGCTCGACGTATGGCTCTACAAAGCTGGGCTCGACGTATGGCTCTACCAAGGTGGGCTCGACGTATGGCTCTACCAAGCTGGGCTCGACGTATGGCTCTACCAAGCTGGGCTCGACGTATGGCTCTACCAAGCTGGGCTCGACGTATGGCTATACCAATCTGGGCACGACGTATGGCTCTACCAATCTGGGCTCGACGTATGGCTCTACCAAGCTGGGCTCGACGTATGGCTCTACCAATCTGGGCTCGACGTTCGACGTATGGCTCTACCAAGCTGGGCTCGACGTATGGCTCTACCAATCTGGGCTCGACGTATGGCTCTACCAATCTGTGCTCGACGTATGGCTCTACCAATCTGGGCTCGACGTATGGCTCTACCAAGCTGGGTTCGACGTATGGCTCTACCAATCTGGGCTCGACGTATGGCTCTACCAAGCTGGTCTCGACGTATGGCTCGACCAAGCTGGGCTCGACGTATGGCTCTACCAAGCTGGGCTCGACGTATGGCTCTACCAAGCTGGGCTCGACTTATGGCTCTACCAAGCTGGGCTCGACGTATGGCTCTACCAAGCTGGGCTCGACGTATGGCTTTACCTAGCTGGGCTCGACGTATTGCTCTACCAAGCTGGGCTCGACGTATGGCTCTACCAGGCTTTGATTACAGGTAACATCCGCCCGTCACATTTACCCTCCGGTCGTTGGACTAAACCCGTCAGACTTTAGGGCTCCTCAAGGCCACCAGCCCGACCCATCTCAAGTTCGCCCGACTTAAGTTCCCCACAATATTGAAGCTCGATTGGCTAAACTGGTGGACGTAGTCAAAGACATTGGTAGTAATTTATTTTTATAAAACAAGTATAGAACTCTACTCTTTACATCTTCGAGGTAAGTGGTGGTTAGGAGTTGAGGGAATGTTTAAATTCAGCCGCCAAAACTGAGAATTATGTCTAAGTAACGTATTTAAAAGATGATATAAATGAAAATAATTGGACAAACTGTATTTCTAATATACAATTTTAAAATGCACAATTTTAATTACAATTTTTAATTTTAAAATATAATAAAGTATTAATCGAATTATCATAAATTTATTAAATATAATAAACGTTGCTTTCTTCTTTGTAAATAATTGGAAAATGTTTTCTCCTTCATCCCCCCAGGATTAAAATCAAGTCACCCTAATGTTGGATTTAATGCGATTTTGAGTAATATTGTTAAAAACACTGACAAGGTTGTTAAAAAGTCCAAATATTGTAATATAGATCCTTTTTTAATGAAAGGGATCCCTCTTGACCGAGCCAAAGGAAGGGATCCCTCTTGACCAAGCCAAAAGAAGGGATCCCTCTTGACCGAGCCAAAAGAAGGGATCCCTCTTGACCAAGTCAAAAGAAGGGATCCCTCTTGACCGAGCCAAAAGAAGGGATCCCTCTTGACCAAGCTAAAAGAAGGGATCCCTCTTGACCAAGCCAAAAGAAGGGATCCCTCTTGACCGAGCCAAAAGATGGGATCCCTCTTGACCAAGTCAAAAGAAGGGATCCTTCTTGACCAAGCCAAAAGAAGGGATCCCTCTTGACCGAGCCAAAAGAAGGGATCCTTCTTGACGAAGCCAAATGAAGGAATACCTCTTGACCAAGCCAAAAGAAGGGATCCCTCTTGACCGAGCCAAAAGAAGGGATCCCTCTTGACCAAGTCAAAAGAAGGGATCCTTCTTGACCAAGCCAAAAGAAGGGATCCCTCTTGACCAAGCCAAAAGAAGGGATCCCTCTTGACCAAGCCAAAAGAAGGGATCCCTCTTGACCAAGCCAAAAGAAGAGATCCCTCTTGACCGAGCCAAAAGAAGGAATCCCTCTTGACCAAGCCAAAAGAAGGGATCCCTCTTGACCGAGCCAAAAGAAGGGATCCTTCTTGACCAAGCCAAAAGAAGGAATCCCTCTTGACCAAGCCAAAAGAAGGGATCCCTCTTGACCAAGCCAAAAGAAGGGATCCTTCTTGACCGAGCCAAAAGCAGGGATCCAATTGGATCTCAATTGGTCCAGCCGTTTAAATAGTCCAAACAATTACAATAAACTCATAAGAGTACCAAAAATGTAAAACTTTACTTAAAACTTGTGGTGTCCCTAGTTATGAACTAAAGTAGTCATATAATGACCATGTGAAATTTTAATCATTAATTACGTGCCTTTTAATATAAACTAAGTTTACTATTTATGTTAAGGGTTATTCATAAACATCAATATCAGAAGTATAATCGGACATGGTAAATTAATTAAATTCTCACTTAATCTTTACAATTCCTATCTTTTTAAAAAAAAATTATTGTTTTGCACAATATTTTTGTGTTTTTAAGATCTAGGACATGCTAGGCCTAAAGTGTTGTCAGACTGTGTAAAACTGAAGTCCCTCTTTCTTAACAGATTATAAGTTCATCAGGTGATGCCTTAGAGAAACAGACATATATATATATAGTAATTATTAATAATGATTATTTATTGATAAATCGGTAATATCATTGAAAAGAAGTTCCATAATTTTAATCACTATTTTATCGATTAAAATAATTTTAAACGATAATTAAATTTACCGATTAATCGAGAAATTGATCTATACTATACCCAGCCCTAGTTTTATTATTTTACAAGATATTATAAATATCATAAATATGTCATATTTCATTAAATCTTAATCCTTATTGAGTTGCAATCCTGACATTTTGTTCCTGTTTAGAGTGATCGAAGTCAAGTGGCGTGCCACTTAGTTAAAATAAATTTGCTTTTTTGTTCAACAAAATGGAAAGAAATCTATCCACGTACAACATAATTAGTCAAGCATATGCATTAAAATAAACATATGTGCGTTCTTTTCTAAATTTAATTAAACACGATTTTAAATCTATTTTATAAATCAAATTTTATGTTGCTATTGATTTATCAAAGTTTTATTTATAGATCAAATAACATAACACATGAAAATAAAAATACGTCTCTTAAAATTTCTAATTATGATTTAATAAAGTTTTAAAATATATCCCTCAGTAAGACTTTATTGAGTTAATTCAAGTTAATTTTCATAATTGCATCGGCACTGGTGCTTTTTGGAGCGTCGATGACAGGTAAGGCATAAGATAAAACACTTTAAATATTCTGAATGTCCCAAAAATATATTAGAACTAATTCTCATTTTGCCTGACTGAAATTTGGACTGGGAATAGGTTGTTTAACCAGAACAAAAAACCAACACTGAAAATCCCTTTAAATTTAAGTATAATAATTATAATCCATGTTAGACATATAGCATGAATAATCATTTGACGCGTACATCTACTTTAAGGAAACAGCTTCTATAAAAGATAATTCAAGATACATTTACTAAACATTAATTTGTTGAGTTTTACAAAAGTATTTTTTGTAAAAATTGATACAGCCCTTTTTAGTAATATTTAGTAATAAATACAAATCCTAAAAATGTTTAAATGTTGCTTTTATGGATTTCGAACATATAGAAATTATTTAGTGAACTATTTTTTCGTAACTTTTTTTAGCACAGAAAAAAAGCATATAGACTAGAGAATATAGTCGCTTAAAATCATTTTGTCGCGGCTCTCTGGTGGGATAAAAAAATTTTTGCTAGTCATACACCTGTGACAATATCAGGAAAGCATAAATCGTTAAAAAAAAAGTTCAAAAAATGATATTATTTATTTATAGAGGAACGTGTAATGTAATGGCTGATGTGTCGCTAGTGTTGGTGTCACCTGGGGCGATAGCTTATGGTGTCACCTGGGGCGGTAGCTTGTGGTGTAACCTGGGGCGGTAGCTTGTGGTGTCACCTGGGGCGGTAGCTTATGGTTTCACCCATTTAAGACAAATGAGGCCGTCCATATGACGTCACGCGTGTCACTTCTATTGTCTCGTGCACAAACACACCCACGAGAGTCCAGATTGAAAACAGATTAATAGAAAGTCACGGTACCATTGCACCACATGGGATGAACATGGTCTTTTCTTTGTCCACCTAGGCGGTTGCCCCGCCCACTCTCTGCTTTCCTATATAAAATCGCTCTGTCATCTCTCTGTTTCACTTCTTTTTGGATACTTTGGAATTCTCCGCAGCTAAGTTCCTTCATTTTTCATTTTTATTTTTATTTTCGTTTTGTTTGTGTCTTGTATGTTCGTTGATAAAGGCTCTTTGCCGAAACGTTCGCTGTTTTGTTACGTCCTGTCAGGCTAACCCTTACCTTGTTTACGTCTTTTCCACATATATAGCCAGCAATGTATACTTACTATTACATATATAGCCAGCAATGTATACCTACTATCACAAATATAGTCTGCAATGTATACTTACTACCACATATGTAGACAGCAATGCATACTTACTTTCACATATATAGCCAGCAGTGTCTAATCACTATCCCGACTATAGCCATCAATGTATATTTACTAGCACATATATAGCCATCAATGTATACTTACTAACACGAATATAGCCTGCAATGTATACTTACTATCACGACTATAGCCATCAATGTATACTTACTAACACGAATATAGCCATCAATGTATACTTACTATCACGACTATAGCTATCAATGTATAGATCTACTTACTCACACGAATCTAGCCTGCAATGCAAATTTTCTTCTTAAAATTAAATTCAATTAGTCCAACAGATGTCAATATATTTACCCAACGAAAACATTCTAAATGAAATTGTGATATCAGAAAGTAACAATATAATGATCAAAATATAGCTTCATTATCTCTATTATTTTTTTGAATTCTTATAACATGTTTTATCCGTAGAATGTTTATGTTATTTAAGGGTTATCTCGACCCAAATGAATTAGTTCCTGCAAAAAAATATGCGAGGTAATTTTAAAAGTAAAAACAGGAATTATTTTTAGTTTGTTTCACATGTTCCCGTACGTCACAATAGAGTTTTTCCGATTTGTTAGAAATGAAAACAATCTTTCCCTTAAACATTGATCAGAATATTTTAACCTATGTTAATTTCATTGTAAAAAAAGACATTAAAAAAAAACCCTACCCCTAATAATTTTTAATTTATATTTTAAACTCAATAAGTTTCCATTCAAGATAATGATAGATTTATATTTTAAACTCACATAGAATCTAATCAGGATAGTGATAGATTTATGTGTCAAGTTTTATTGAGATCAATGATCACCAGTAAATTTTTAAAAATATTATTTTAAGAATATTTGTCATTTACAAACATATCAGATATGTGACATGGCTACTATATATATATATGTATGCATGTTTTTAAAGTTAACTATATTTCAATTACTAAAATTATGCGTCTAAAAGATTATAATTTATTAAGTGATTTGTCCACAATTAGTTCATTTTTATTTAATACTATTGGTTTATTTTATATTGACCTGAATACTTTCATTTAATGTAACATCTATTCGGTCAGTTTAAACTCAGCTCCGCACCATAACGCACAGTGTTGATGGATTAAATATACAAATGTTTTAGAGGGAAAGAAAATGGCTCACAATTTTAATTATCTTATTTTAAAAAAAGATTAAATGTAATTTAAGTATCATCTGTAAACTACAAGGCTTAGTATAAATTACTTATGCTGCTGAAATATTTCGTTATATGTACAAATTACTAAAATATAAAAATATAGCACGTATCTAAAAAAATACATTTTATATTTAGAAGCATTTGAAATTTAGTAAGCTATGCAATTTCTACATTTACAGTAATATATATACATATCTCACATACATTACGGTATTGGATTTGTACAGCAAACTTTTTTACAAGTGTCATTACACTTGATTTCGATCCGTTTGTTAAGGATAAAATTTCCAATATTGATTAAAGCTAATTTTACACCCCCCCCCCCCCGAAAAACTGTCATCTGTTTTCAACAAAATTTATACACTGATTTGTCATATAATTCTTTACTCTAATTACTCTGTCCTTCCATTTCTTTACAAAGTAAAAAACTTTAAAATAATAATTTTATAAACACTTTCATAATCTTATTTTAGAATAACACGAAATTAAACATTCCAATTTCTCACATGTCCTGCTTGTAATTAGAGTTATAATTAACTCAAATATTTTATCAAGTTTCTGAATAATAAAAAAATGTCGAATATAGACATTTTTAAACATTCGTCTATATTAGATAACAGAGTGTAGCAAGTAGGCATTTTATAAGAACCATTAATATTAGATAATAGAGTGTAGCAAGTAGGCATTTTATAACAACCATATATTAGATAATAGAAAGTGTTTGTAGACATTTTAAAATAACTGTTAATATTGCCACGTGCAAAAATTCGCGATTGAGAGGAGGTCACGTGACGGAAGTAAATGATACCTCATATTATCTAATTTTATCTGTTACAGATGCTCCTTCTATATAGCAGATTATTACGTCTTACTTTTATCTATGGTTTGTGTCTAGTCCTGAGAATGTAGTCTGTAGACATTTTAAAACAATGTTCGATATTAGATAATAGAATGTAAACTGTAGAAGTTTTGAAACAATCGTCAATACTAGATAGCATGTATCATTTACTATTGTCTTTTTGTTGTTTATAAAAAATCTTTTCTTTGGAAATAATTTATTTTCATATAAATTTTGTAAACTAAATTAATCTTATACTTACAATTTTAATTAAATTTGCTTATCGTATTTTTCGTATCTGTGTTATTTTCCTTCAAGTAACGTCCGTTACTATAGATGGTGTGTGTATCCTTACAGTAAACTTCCATAACCATGGATGGTGTGTGTATCCTTACAGTAAACTTCCGTTACCATGGATGGTGTGTGTATCCTTACAATAAACTTCCGTTACCATGGATGGTGTGTGTATCCTTACAGTAAACTTCCGTTACCATAGATGGTGTGTGTGTATCCTTACAGTAAACTTCCATTACCAAGGATAATGTGTGTATCCTTACAGTAAACTTCCGTTACCATGGATGGTGTGTGTACCCTTACAGTAAACTTCCGTTACCATGGATGGTGTGTGTACCCTTACAGTAAACTTCCGTTACCATGGATGGTGTGTGTATCAAATTTTAACGTAGACGCGTTTCTACCCGATATCTTACATACCGTGAAATCCGTTATTATCATTTTTATTTATACATGTATTAGAAGAACAATAAACACTGCACTAAAAATAGCCTCAAAATATCGTATTCCAATTTTTAAAAAAAGTTAAGAAATCATTATGGAAACCCTTTCTAAGCCTTTCATAGTAAACAAATTATAAATTGACCTTTTATTCTTGTGCCTTTCTTAAACCTAGAATTTTTAGTTATCTTGAATTATAAGTAAATAGAGACAAAAAGAGTCATCACCAACTTCAAATTGAATGATTTGTTCACTTTAGTTGGTAACACACAATGAGTAAAATAAAAATGTTTTATGTCAAAACTAAGTTTACACTGAGAAAACAAAACTAATAAAATACATATTTCCTCACGAACAATACGGATACTCGGCTACATTATTGACATAACAAAAATAAAATATTCTGGCAAATACTTCGGTGACAAAAGCCAGTCCCGTTAAGCTTCAGCGAGACGAGACCCTGCGATCGATCAAGGCCTGTGGTGACATCGTGGTAAAAGTCTTTACGGACGGCTCAAGTTTCAGAGATGGCAGAAGTGGATACATTGTGCTAATTCAATACCCCCCAACCTGGACCTGACAGCGTCGATTTGTCAGGGCCATGTGGATCCGCTAACAGTAGTCACGAAGCCGAAGTGGATACGGCGTGCTAATTCAATACCCCCCAACCTGGACCTGACAGCGTCGAACTGTCAGGGCCGTGTGGATCCGCTAACAGTAGTCACGAAGCCGAAGAGGAGGCGATTCACAGGGGTTTGAAGGAGGTTCGCAGACGTCTAGGAAAGCGAAAGGTTTTCCCGACCGTCGTGGTCTTCACCGACTCTCGGTTTTAGCTCGAGACAGTGGGTCAATCCTATCTGGAGTCCAAAACGGTCAGTGACATTATGGAGATAGTAGGTGAAATTCAGGCTCGTGGCGACAGAGTATTCCTACAGTATATCGCTGGGCACTGTGGCGAGGCGCACTCAGACAGGGTCGATACGCTAGCGAAGTAAAGAACCAAGAAGCCTATGACCCAGCTGGGGGTCAAATCATGGCTAAAATACAATTTCCGAGAGAAATGGCTTGAGGCTGGGCATGAGGGAATACGGCCAGGAAAGTTTACCAGAGAATGCCGCGACCGAGTAAGAGTGACCCCTGATCATTGTCCAATACGAAGCTATATGTATAAGTTTGACAACAGAAGGGAACTGGCCTGTCGTTCGTGTTGCTACCCCGAGGAGACGGTGGCCCACGTACAAGAAGGTTGCCCCGAGTTGGGCGGGGTTTTACAAGGAGAGGTTGTGGTACCTGCAGAGGACTCTATGGCGACGCCCGCTTGATGAGGCTCGCTGGCGTTAGATTGAACCGGGTCTTAAGAGCCCAACGGCTCGACCCAAAAGAGAATGAATATTCACTAGTAAATAATTCTCTAAAATAGTAGTCTGTTAATAAACGTTGGTAAAAAAATCTCTAAAATATTAGTCTGTTAGAAAACGTTGGTAAAAATTTCTCTAAAATATTAATCTGTTGGTAAGCGCTGATAAATTATTCGCCAAAATATAAGTCTGATTTTAGTCTTCCTTTACAAATACACTAATAAAAAATGATTGATATAAAGCTGACGTAAAATAAGAATTTGTTAAAGAAAACATTTTTTATTCTTATATAAATGTCGAAAGTTGTGCACATCTTCTTATTTATAGNGTATGGGACCCATCCACCAAAGAAAATATTGATAAGTTAGAACAAATCCAAAAAAGAGCTGCCAGATTCATTACTGGAGAATATTCAAAACTGACAAGAGTAACACCATTAGTTAAATCATTAAACCTTGAAACACTAGAGGATAGAAGAACCAAGAGTAAATTAGTAATTATACATAAGGCAATTAATTCTAATTTAGAAATACAACACAAAGATAACCTAATACAGCCCTCAAATAGACATAAAGACAAAAACACCTTTCTTATTCCATATGCAAGAACAAACACATACACGTTTTCTTTCTTTCCGTCCGGTATTCGGGCGTGGAATGGATTGCCTAAAGAAACCAGGAAAGCCACCACTTTATCATCTTTTAAAACTCTAGTAAGAATACAAGACTAAACACAAACCATAGAAATACGTAGGACGCAATAATCTTCTGTACAGAAGGAGCGTCTGTAACATATAAGATAAGATAAATATCAGTTTGGGACCCCTGAAGGGTAATTTCTAATGTTTTTATAGCTGATATCAGTCAAATGTCAGTTTGGGACCTCTGAAGGGTAATTTCTAATGTTTTTATAGCTGATATCAGTCAAATGTCAGTTTGGGACCTCTGAAGGGTAATTTCTAAAAAATATATAATATCTTTCCCGTTAACGTGTTTTAATTTAAGAGTGTACATAACAAATCTGCAAATATTTTATTATTTTCTAAAGGATGCAGTAAAGCGCAAAAGACAATGAGAGATCGACATATTTTCAACGCAATTTCCAATGAGATAATTTGCGTTTTTATATTTGAAATTTCTGTAGAGCTTGATCTTGCAACTCCTCCTGAACCATACCAGATAAAGGGTTCGGGTCTTTTGGAAATATGTTAAGGGAGTTTCATGGATGTGCAAGGACCAGCAAAAAAACAACAAACGAATAGGTTAATTGGATTTCCTAAGGGGGTGGGACTTTTTAATTTAAAAATTAATATTTTTCTCAATTTCTCTCCAACCAATTTCTCTCTGAAACAAACGCCTAACGATAGGTAATAATAATAATAATAATAATAATAATAAAATGATGATTTATATAGCGCTGTATCCCAGCAAGGAGCCAGGCTCACAGCGCTTTACATGGAAACAAAAATACATATATAAATAAAAAGAAACATTCATAGCATATTAACTACATAAATAACAATACGGTATACTCAATACATCAGCTACGCTAATCAATTACAGAAATGTGGTTTTATTATTTTTGAAAATAAATTTTAAAAAGATGTGTCTTAAGTGCAGTCTTAAATGACTTAGCAGTTGAAATGCTACGGATGTGTAATGGAAGAGAATTCCATTGTTTGGCTGCACAAAAGGAGAATGACCTTTCGCCAAATGTTTTAGTTCTTATCTTAGGAACACAGAGAATGCGTGTATCCGCAGAGGAGCGTAGCTGACGANTTTTTGCCCTTAGAACTAATCTTGCAGCTGAATTTTGAACTCTCTGTAGTTTTTCAATGCATTGTTTTGGCGCACCTGACAGAAGAGAATTGCAGTAATCCATACGAGCTAGAACAAGAGAACAGACTAGAGTTTTTGTTGCACTGTCTGTTAAGTAATGACGGATTGAACTGATCTGACGAATGGCAGTATAGGCAGAGCGACAAATGTGATTGATGAAGTTGTTGATAGACATGTTGTCAGAAATAATGTAGCCAAGATTCCTAGTCGATGTTGTGAACAGTATATCAGAACTAGCCACCTGAATAGAATTTGGAAGAATCAAAGTACTGCGGGATTTATTGTTACAGAATAGCAGTGCTTCTGTCTTATTATCATTCAGTTTGAGCTTGCTTAGAGTCATCCAAGACTTTACCTCACCAATGCACTCCTGCATCAATTGGACAGTGAAGTCAATATCAGAGGGATCCGTGTGAGTGTAAAGTTGAGTATCATCTGCAAATGATTGGCTTTTAACTGAATGCTTTTCGAGCAGTAGAAGTAGTGGCCTTGTATACAGCACGAAAAGTACCGGACCCAAAACGGAGCCTTGAGGCACACCATAAACCAAGTCAGCTCTGTAAGAGATACAGTCATCTACTGATACCACTTGTGATCTGTTAGATATGTATGATTGAAACCAAGCCAGAACTGAGCCAGAAATCCCAAAGTAATGTTGCATGGTTTTTAGTAATGTTTGATGGTCGACGGTGTCAAAAGCAGCACTAAGATCTAAGAGGACCAATATAGAGATTTGTCCACTGTCTAGTGCAAGTAGGAGATCATTTGTTACCTTTAACAGGGTGGTATCTGTGCTGTGAGAAAGTCTGTACGCCGACTGATTGGGACTTAGAAGAGTGTTATCATTAAGATAAGAAAAAAGTTGTTTTAAGACAATTTTTTCAATGACCTTAGACAGAAATGAAATATTTGATACTGGTCGATAGTTGTTTAAATTATTTTGATCTAACCCTTGCTTTTTCAGCAAGGGTTTTATTACAGCAGATTTACATACCATTGGAAAAGTACCAGATGTTAGACTCTCATTTACTATATGCGTTATTGTTGGGAGTAAAAGATCTAATGACTCAATAAATAATGGAGTGGGGATTGGATCTAGAGAACATGACGTTGGTTTAGATTTTAGAATAACAGATTTGACCTCGTTTTCCGTAATACTATTTAGAAAAGTGGTGGAGAAGGAATTTTTGGAAAATCTCTTTTGGTTTGACTCCCATAATTTTAGCAACAAATTGTAGATAGCAATTGTTTTGTTAAATTTCGGAATTATTGATTTGACATTGTTTTTAGTGTAATCTAAAATGATAGTTAATGGGGTTTTCCCGCTTTGTGCATGCCAATGTTTAAGAATTGGGCAGTGCGCAATATATCGACACATAACCAGTACTGCCAGCGAAAATTTTAGGAAAAACCTAGCCAACACGTCCAAATAACCCTAGATAAGAAAATAAAAAAAAGAGAAAAAAAACTAGACATGCTAAAAATAATCAAAAATGATGTCACAAAGCTCCCCACCCATCCACTTTTTCAAATAGAGCATGTCTCAAATAATATTAATGTCAAGTATTATTCAAGAATTTATTTAGTGTAAGTGTAAGCGTGAAATCTAATAGCTTAAAGGATGTGAAGCCATTTAAATGTCTCTAAATAGTTAGGAATCAAATATAAAAGTGGAGCTTTTATTTAAAGTTGCGCGTTCTTAAACAGCCCCCTCCCAATTGCCACACATCACACAAAAGAGTGACTACATGCCTCCCTCTCATCAAAATCGGTTTGGCATTGACATTCATTAATATATTCTACATAACTATTTGTAAAATATAGGCCTACTTACATCTGAATTTTTGTTATCACTTATTAGGTCCTTAAAATCTTTAAAAATCCTTTGGCAATCTTATCAGCATTCTTGGAATAATGCACTATGTCTATCTGAGTCTTGTATTAGATTATCTTTAGCCTATACTATACTCAATACCGCATATAGCCTACTTAAGAGTATAGTCTCTGATCGCCGACAGAAGAAAATGTTAGAGCAGTTAAAGTGTAATAAAATTGAATATGTTTGCTCATCTAAGTTGTTTTATCTTGTTCCAGTATTTTTAGACATATGGCGCCAGCTTTCGACTTTAGTAGCAAAGAGCATAGATATAAAAATTGTACATCATAGAGCGGCTAAAAATACTGTTGCTACATACTCCTTATTTTTATTTTTGAAAAATCGAGTTATTTAGCATATAGATCTATTCAATTATTTTGTCTTGTTCACATCGAATAGTTACTATATAAAGAACGTTTTTTCAAGAAAAACCTAGATCATGATTATTTCTTAAATAAAAAACCTAGAAACCTAAGGGAGGTAAAAAACCCAGGATCTAGGTTGAAAGACCTAGCGCTGGCAGAACTGCACATTACCTGTGTGACATTAGATTATTTCCCTGCAATAAAGGATTCTGATGTTTTTTGTTAGACTCAGCTTTCAAATACTCATCTGAGATGGATTACTTGCTTCAGATTGTTACCCTCTTTACTGGGTTCGAAGTTTTTTCATGTCTACTAGTTGCTTCTGTATAAATATATGTGAGTTACTCCAACATATGTAATACAAAGCATAAAAAGTTCACAGGTTTTATTAATTTGAATGAACACAATTTTTTAAATATTATTTGTCAATAAAATACTATTTTGCTATAAATTCAGCTTAAATACACTAATAGAACAAGTAATGCAGACATGATTATAATTATAAGTCTCTTACTATAGTTAATTATTATTTGATAAACATAGTTTAAATAATTATATAAATATTCCTACATAGAAGTTTACATTAAATCATAAAACAAGAATAAGAATTTGTCGTTATAATCTCATTTATAACGGTGTTGTATCATCCCTCGTGGTTGTATCATACCTCGTGGTTGTATCATCTCTCGTGGTTGTATCAACCCACTTGTTGTATCATCCCACTTGTTGTATCATCCCACTTGTTGTATCATCCCTCGTGGTTGTATCCTCCCTCCTGGTTGTATTATCCCTCCTGGTTGTATCATCCCACTTATTGTATCATCACACTTGTTGTATCATCCCTCGTGTTTGTATCATCCCACTTGTTGTATCATCCCACTTGTTGTATCATCCCTCGTGTTTGTATCATCCCTCCTCGTTGTATAGTCCCTCGTGTTTGTAGCATCCCTAGTGGTTGTATTAACCCTCGTGGTTGTATCATCCCTCGTGGTTTTATCATCCCTCGGGGTTGTATCATCCAACTTGTTGAATCATCCCACTTGTTGTATCATCCCACTTATTGTATTATCCCACTTGTTGTATCATCCCACTTGTTGTGTCATCCCACTTGATGTATCATCCTTTGTGATTATCTCATCCCTCGTTGTTGTATTATCCTCCTGGTTATCACAGTCTAACATTAGTGTTCACAAAGAGGGAAATCCGCAATTAATTATCATTCTAGATTGAATTAAAAGTAATTTAAAATCAATAATTCTACAAATTGCTGCTAGTCTAATTAAGGTAGTCGAACACAAAGAGAAATTAACGAGATTCCTTCTCCACCAATTATCTAATGCTGGTTTTTTTTTTAAACCCGATAGATGTTAAGGTTGGCGAGAAATAGTCAAAGTACTGATTCATTATTTTCATTTTATTAATTTTTTCCCCATGAAATACAGTAAATACTTTGGGCATTTTTGTTGGCCCTAGTATATTCTTGGTAATTCCTTAACATATTTGCCAAATACACGAACCCTATAGCCAGCAATGTATACTTACTATCATGACCATATACAGCAATGTATACTTACTATCACGACTATAGCCATCAATGTATACTTACTATCACAAATATAGCCAACAATGTGTAACTATCACGACTATAGCAAAGCAATGTATACTTACTATCACGAATATAGCCATTAATGTATACTTTACTATCACAAATATAGCCAGCAAATGTACACTTACTATGACATATAAAGCCAACAATGTATACCTACTATCACATATAAAGCCAGCAATATATACATACTATCACATATATAGCCAGCAATGTATACTTACTATCATGACCATATCCAGCAATGTATACTTACTATCATGACCATATCCAGCAATGTATACTTACCATCACGTTCATATCCAGCAATGTATACTTACTATCACATATATAGCCAACAATGTATACTTACTATCACGACCATATCCAGCAATGTATACTTACCATCACGTTCATATCCAACACTGTATACTTACTATCACATATATAGCCAACAATGTATACTTACTAACACGAATATAGCCAACAATGTATACTTACTATCATGACTATAACCATCAATGTATACTTACTATCACGACTATAGCCAACAATGTATACTTACTATCACGACTATAGCCAACAATGTATACTTACTATCACGACTATAGCCATCAATGTATACTTACTATCATGACTATAGCCATCAATGTATACTTACTATCACATATATAGCCAACAATGTATACTTACTAACACGAATATAGCCAGCAATGTATACTTACTATCATGACCATATCCAGCAATGTATACTTACTATCACGACCATATCAAGCAATGTATACTTACCATCACGTTCATATCCAGCAATGTATACTTACTACCACATATATAGCCAACAATGTATACTTACTATCACGACCATATCCAGCAATGTATACTTACCATCACGTTCATATCCAACAATGTATACTTACTATCACATATATAGCCAACAATGTATACTTACTAACACGAATATAGCCAACAATGTATACTTACTATCATGACTATAACCATCAATGTAAACTTACTATCACGACTATAGCCAACAATGTATACTTACTATCACGACTATAGCCAACAATGTATACTTACTATCACGACTATAGCCATCAATGTATACTTACTATCATGACTATAGCCATCAATGTATACTTACTATCTAATATATAGCCATCAATGTATACTTACTATCACTATAGCCATCAATGTATACTTACTATCACATATATAGCCATCAATGTATATTTACTATCACGACTATAGCCATCAATGTATACTTACTGTCACGACTATAGCTATCAATGTATACTTACTATCACGACTATAGCCATCAATGTATACTTACTATCACGACTATAGCTATCAATGTATACTTACTATCACGACTATAGCCATCAATGTATACTTACTATCACGTCTATAGCTATCAATGTATACTTACTATCACGACTATAGCTATCAATGTATACTTACTATCACGACTATAGCCATCAATGTATACTTACTATCATGACTATAGCCATCAATGTATACTTACTATCACATATATAGCCATCAATGTATACTTACTATCATGACTATAGCCATCAATGTACACTTACTATCACATATATAGCCATCAATGTATACTTACTATCATGACTATAGCTATCAATGTATACTTACTATCACATATATAGCCATCAATGTATACTTACTATCACGACTATAGCCATCAATGTATACTTACTATCATGACTATAGCCATCAATGTATACTTACTATCACATATATAGCCATCAATGTATACTTACTATCACTATAGCCATCAATGTATACTTACTGTCACTATAGCTATCAATGTATACTTACTATCACTATAGCCATCAATGTATACTTACTATCACGACTATAGCCATCAATGTATACTTACTATCACATATATAGCCAACAATGTATACTTACCATCACGACTATAGCCATCAATGTATACTTACTATCACTATAGCTATCAATGTATACTTACTATCACTATAGCCATCAATGTATACTTACTATCACGACTATAGCCATCAATGTATACTTACTATCACTATAGCCATCAATGTATACTTACTATCACTATAGCCATCAATGTATATTTACTATCACGACTATAGCCTTCAATGTATACTTACTATCATGACTATAGCCATCAATGTATACTTACTATCATGACTATAGCCATCAATGTATACTTACTATCACATATATAGCAACAATGTATACTTACTATTACTATAGCCATCAATGTATATTTACTATCACGACTATAGCCATCAATGTATAGATCTACTTACTAACACGAATATAGCCTGCAATGCAAACTTTCTTCTTAAAATTTAATTCAATTTGTCCAACAGATATATATACACAAACAAACATTCTAAATTAAATTGTTATATAAGAAAATAACAATATAATTATCAAAATATAGCTTTATTATTTCTATCATTTTTGTGAATTCTTTTAACATGTTTCATCTTTTCAATGTTTAAGTTATATAAAGGCTATATTGACCCAAATAATTTAGTTCCTGCGGAAAAAAAAAAAAAAAAAAAAAAATGGGAGGTAATTTTTACAGTGAAAACGGGAATTATTTTTAGTTTGCTTAACATGTTCCCGAACGTCACAATAGAGTTTTTCCGATTTGTTAGAAATGAAAAAAAAATCTTTCATTTAAATATTGATCAGAATATTTTACCCTATGTTAATTTTGTTGGAAAAAAGATATTAAAAAAATAACCTACCCCTAATAATTTTTAATTTATATTTTAAACTCTTATAGTTTCCATTCAAGATAATGATACTTTTTTACTGCACACTCACATAGAATCTAATCAGGATAGTGATAGATTTATGTGTCAAGTTTTATTGAGATCAATGATCACAAGTAAAAAAATAAATTTAAGAATATTTGTCATTTACAAACATATCAGATATAGGTCATAGCTACAATATATATATGTATATATTAGGGCTGTTGTCGATTAAATTAAATTTAATCGTTAACTTTTGAAAAATTACCGATTAATTAATCGATAATTTTGTTAAAGCTAAAAATAAAGATGTATGACGTCATTAAACTGAAAATTTTAAGGGAAATAATAAAAAAAGGCAATTGATTTTTTTTATTGAGTTATTTTTAAAACATAGTTACTAATTTTAAAAAAAAGTTAAATAACGTATAAAAGTTTAAGCACTCGGATGAACATTTCAAATTAATTTTAAAAATAAAGAAATAATATAGCGGTATGGAATTTGTTTAATGATTAACAAAAACACAAAGATCATATTTTTATCCCAAGTTTTGATTTTTTTTTCTAAGACCTCATGATCACTTTTGTCACTGTTGTTTTCTTTCACATTGTGTGACCTTTTATGGTATTTTTTAAATTGCCTATAACTTAAGTATTTCCTTTGATTCAAATTTAAAAAATATAACATTGTTAGGAAATATATTTAAATATAAGTAGTTCAATGGAATGTAAATGAACTTTCATTTCATTATCATTAATTAATTACAAGAACATTGTCTTTATAAAACAGGTTATTTTAAAGTGTTCACTTTCGAAAAATTCTTTTTTAAGTGGAGACATTTGTAATTTAAAAAACAAACTATTATTAATTATTCATAATTAATTATTTTAAAAATAAATTGAGAAAATTTTTTAAATCATTTTCTTTAATTTTAATAGCTATTTTATCGATTAAAATAATTTTAATCGGTAAAGAAAATTACCGATTAATCGAGAAATTAATCGGTAATTTTCGCAGCCCTAGTATATATGTATGTATGTTTTTAAAGTTAACTATATTTCAATTACTAAAATTATGCGTCTAAAAGTTTACAATTTATTAAGTGATTTGTCCACATTCAGTTCATTTTTATATATTACTATTTGTTTATTTAATATCAACTGGCATGTCATCATTTTTGAAAGTTATCTTTGTTTAAAAGAACACGTTACAACAGAAATATTAGTGGTTATGATAATTATAGTAATTACTTTTATTAATACAAATATGTGGAACGAACATTAATTTTTGGTCTTTTAAAGAAAAAAAGGGCATTAATGCACATTCAGAAAAACAACTTTTAAAAAAAGCGTTTTATCATATCGATTGTGAATTGAAATGGTATTTAAAATCAGCTCCGCACCATAACGCACAGTGTTGATGGATTAAATATACACATGTTTTAGAGTAAAAGAAAATGGCTGACAACTTTAATTATCTTATTTTAAAAAAATAAAATCAATGTAATTTAAGTATCATCTGTAAACTACAAGGCTTAGTATAAATTACTTATGCTGCTGAAATATTTTGTTATATGTACTCGTTACTAAAATATAAAAATATAGCATGTATTTTAATAAATTCATTTTATATTTAGAATCATTTGAAATTTAGTAAGCTAAGCAATTTCTACATTTACAGCAATATATATACATATCTCACGTTTCCTTGGGCCGTGAGAATCTGCAGAAATCTATTCTTATACAAGTGTCATTACACTTGATCTCGATCCTTTTCTTAAGGATAAAATTTCCAATATTGACTAAAGATTTATTACACACCACCCCACCTGATAAACCGTAATCTGTTTTCAACAAATTTTGTACACTGATTTGTCATATAATTCTTTACTCTAAATACTCTGTCCTCCCATTTCTTTACAAAGTAAAATAAAAAATTAAAATAATAATTTTATAAAAACTTTTATAATCTTATTTTAGAATAACACGAAATTGAACATTCCAATTTCTCACATGTTTTGCATGTAATTAGAGTTATAATTAACTCAAATATTTTATCAAGTTTCTAAATAATAAGAGAGTGTTGAATATAGACATTTTATAACATTCGTCTATATTAGATAATAGAGATAAGGGACGTGGTGGTCGAGAGGTAGCACTTTCGACTGTCATACCGCTGGTCACGAGTTCAAATCCACACGAAGGTGTGTATTTGTTCTCGGGGCCTGAGGAGTCCCCGAGTCACCCAGCTCCGAATGGGTACCCAACTAGACAATAGTTAGGCGGCTGGGGTAATGCGTGGAACCCCTATAGCCCTGGCTTGTGACCGCTACATCACTTGCCAACAGATCATCTGTCATGGTCTGTATTATCTAAGATAGAGTGTAGCAAGTAGACATTTTATAACAACCATTAATATTAGATAATAGAAAGTAGTTTGTGGACATTTTAAAATAACTGTTAATTCGTGATTGAGAGGAGGTCACGTGACGTAAGAAAGTGATACCGTATCTTATCTTTTCTATTCTTATTTATCTTATCATATCTTATCTGCTACAGATGCTCCTTCTATACAGAAGCTTATTGCGTCTTATGTTTATCTATGGTTTGTGTCTACTCCTGAGAATGTAGTCTGTAGACTAAAACAACTTTCGATATTATATAATAGAATGTAAATTGTAAAAGTTCTCAAACAATGGTTAATACGAGATAGCATGTATCATTTACTATTGTCTTTTTGTTGTTTATAAAAAATCTTTTCTTTAGAAATAATTTATTTTCAATAAAAATGGTCCATTTTTTAAACTAAAATTAATCTTATACTTACAAGTTTAATTCAATTTGCTTCTCGTATTTCTTCGTATCTGTGTTTGTTTCCTTCAAGTAACATCCGTTACCATGGATGGTGTGTGTATCCTTACAGTAAACATCCGTTACCATGGATGGTGTGTGTATCCTTACAGTAAGCTTCAGTTACCATAGATGTCGTGTGTATCCTTACAGTAAACTTTCGTTACCATGGATTGTGTGTGTATCAAATTTTAACGTAGACGCGTTTCTACCCGATATCTTACATACCGTGAAATCCGTTATTATTATTATTATTTTATATACATATATGAAAAGAACAATAAACACTGCACTAAAAATAGCCTCAAAATATCGTATTCCAATTTTTTAAATAAAATGTTAAGAAGTCATTATGAAAACCCTTTTCTAAGTCGTTCATAGTAAACAGATTATAAATTTACCTTTTATTCTTGTGCCTTTCTTATACGTATAATTTTTAGTGATCTTGAATTATCATTAAATAGAGAAAAAAAACGAGTAATCACCAACATCAAATAGAATGATTTGTTCACTTTAGTTGGTAATACACAATAACACAAAGGTCAGTGATTAGATGAATTGGTGAACATATTGATTATACCACGGCTCGGTTATTAGATGAATTGGTGAACATATTGATTATACCACGGCTCGGTTATTAGATGAATTGGTGAACATATTGATTATACAACAGTCAGTGATTAGATGAATTGATGAACATATTGATTATACAATGGCTCGGTTATTAGATGAATTGATGAACATAATGATTATACAATGGCTCGGTCATTAGATGAATTGGTGAACATATTGATTATACAACAGTCAGTGATTAGATGAATTGGTGAACATATTAATTATACAACAGTCAGTGATTAGATGAATTGGTGAACATATTGATTATACAACAGTCAGTGATTAGATGAATTGTTGAACATATTGATTATACAACAGTCAGTGAATAGATGAATTGATGAACATATTGATTATACAATGGCTCGGTTATTAGATGAATTGATGAACATATTGATTATACAATGGCTCGGTTATTATACAATGGCTCGGTTATTAGATGAATTGATGAACATATTGATTATACAATGGCTCGGTTATTAGATGAATTGATGGACATATTGATTATACAACAGTCAGTTAATAGATGAATTGGTGAACATATCATTGCGTGTAAGTTTAGTTGTATTTAAAGTGACATATATGTATGCTATTTGTATGTAAACACAGCACTCCTTTGCGTTGTAATTGAAATTTGTATGATTAAATTTGGTAAGGGGGGGTATAAGGTTCAAGTTGAATTAAAAGAGATAATTCTGTGATAAACATTAATCAAGAACTTTATATTTTTAAAGAGGCCTGAAAATATTTTATGAATTTTGATTTTATTTAATGTTGCTTTCTTAAATTACAATGTAAATATCATGGGGCAAACAATTCAAAAGTTCAGGACACATTGTTGTATTACTTCATGTATTTCTAAGATTATTTCCCTTTGATTTTATGACCTGCGACAATGTCACAATCTGATATGACGGAAACATTTGATGTAGCCATCTAACATTTGATGTAACCATCTAACATTTGATGTAACCATCTAACATTTGATATAACCATCCAACATTTGATATAACCATCTAACATTTGATGTAACCATCCAACATTTGATGTAACCATCTAACATTTGATGTAACCATCTAACATTTGATATAACCATCTAACATTTGATGTCACCATCTAACATTTGATATAACTATCTAACATTTGATGTAACCATATAACATTTGATGTAACCATCTAACATTTGATATAACCATCTAACATTTGATGTCACCATCTAACATTTGATATAACCATCTAACATTTGATGTAACCATATAACATTTGATGTAACCATCTAACATTTGATATAACCATCTAACATTTGATATAACCATCTAACATTTGATGTAACCATCTGACATTTGATGTAACCATCTAACATTTACTGTAAAAATTTAACATTTCATGTACTATCTAGCATTTGATGTTACCATCTAACATTTGATGTAACAATCTAACATTTGTTGTTACAATCTAACATTTTGTTAAAATCGTATTGATATTCTCTAGACATTAACCTTTCTTCATTAAGTTTATAAGGTACGTATACAGTTTGGTACTTCAACATTATAATGAAGTGTCTGATAAATTAAATTAACTTGAAATCCCCCCTAATCTCTTGTCATCTCAGTACAAAGAACAGTTGGAACATGTTTGTTGTGTCAACAAGGAGAAAATTGACGACTGTGTAGAAAGATTTATTTGTCCATGAAGTATTAATCAGTAAAATAATATTCATAAATGGCTCAACACTCCCTTTACCTTTTATTGTCAACCTGAAAAAACTAATCCCTGAGAAAACAAACATAGTGTTCCAGAAGCTCAGTCTTGTAGGTCAGGCGTTCAAACAGAATCTTCAATTAGGTCCAAAAGCTCACACACTTATATCAGTAAGGTTAAAATTTCAACGGCTCATTAAAATGTTTGTCTAACGTTCAAACGACCTTTAAACTAATTAAGTTAGTTCGTTCATTCACACAGCTAATTCAATTTGGGTTAATCGTTCACACAGCTTAGTTCATTAGGTTACACTTTAAGTCAACAACAGTTTTCTGGTTTGTGTAATATAATTTAAGAATTTCTGGTTTTAACTATTAAATAAATAACAAAAGAAGCAGAACTTGCTTTTGAATACAGGGTTAATGTGTTTCGGTAATTTGTCATTTATTGATCAATTTTAAAGATACTTTCAAACCTTAAAGGTAAGAGTATTATAATAACATTAGTTTATTTAAGTGTTACTTAGGTTGATAGCTTATATAGTTAAATTATTATTTAATAATTTGCGTTAATTAAAAAATTGTTCATATCTCAAAAGATTGGTTCCGTATGTCTACTACCATGTTTATATGTTCATATTTTAAAAGATTGGTACCAGTGGCGTAGCTAGAGCTTTTGCCGCCCGGGGCGGTCTCCAATAGGCCGTTCTTTTAGGAGCCGCCAATAAATGACGCCACGCACCGGGGGGGGGGTTCACACATTTGACGTCATTCAAAACGCGCAACTTTTAATAAGTTCCACTTAATTATATGATTATCGACACTTGATTCAATGACATTTTACATGGTTCCACATGTGGTACGATATTAGAGTTGCAGCCTTAAACTAAAAAATTATTTAAATGACAACAAGAGAAAATGGATTTTAAACATGCTCATTTTTAAATAGAAAATACTACTTGTATAAGGGGGTGGGGTGTTAGTCACGTCACATTCAGTGTTCTTTTATTTTCTTTTATAATTACATTTATGACATTTGGATAAAAACTTTTCTCGTTGTACTTCTTGCTCTAAAGATAGAACCACGTCTTCTGAAATTTTCGTACGCATATTTTGCCTATTTCTAAATCGGTGTTCATTTGATACCTCCAACTCTCTGTAACAGCGTTCTGTCCCATGAAATGGGTTTGCATTGTTTGCATTAATTTAAAAAAGAGGGGCTCCCATAAATTAAGATACCATAGAAAAGAAAACGATTGCATTGAACGGAGTAAAATTCCAGCATCAGATGTCGTTTTACTAGTTACTTCAGATGTCAAGACGCTTTAAATTTTTAAGTATGTCTTTTTCGGAATTATTTATGTTATTGTGGTGTTTATCAACGGAGAAATGAATAACCATTAATTTTAAATGAATAACTGTATTTTCATGAAAAACACTAGCTTTATGTTCTATTTTCATGCAATAAAAACAGAGTAAATTTAATTTTTAATAAGTTACCTTACAATAATTTTATGAAACCTGAAACAGTAATATAATTTACTACTTGTAAGTTAACAAACAATATTTGAACCACCATGTCATGTAGGTACTTGTCATAAGATCTTGGACATGCTGGGCCTAGAGTTGTGTCATAAGATCTTGGACATGCTAGGCCTAGAGTGTTGTCATAAGATCTTGGACATGCTGGGCCTAGAGTGTTGTCATAAGATCTTGGACATGCTAGGCCTAGAGTGTTGTCATAAGATCTTGGACATGCTAGGCCTAGAGTGTTGTCAGACCGTGTAAAACTGAAGTCCCTCTTTCTTAAAGATTAAAGCCTCATCAGGTGATGCCCTAGAGAAACAGAGAGACATTTATATATATAAATATGTATTAAATTTAATTTAATCGTTAACTTTTGAAAAATTACCGATTAATTAATCGATAATTTTGTTAAAGTGAAAATAAAGATGTATGACGTCATTAAACTGAATATTTCAAGGGAAGTAACAAAGACAGGCAATTCATATATCTTTTTATATAATAGAATATAGATATAAGTAGTTCAGTATATAATGTAAATGAATTTGATTTGTTGTTATTGTTAATCAAGTAAAAACAGTGTTAAATTGTTGATATAATTTTCCTTATTAAACAGCTTATTTGAAAGTTAACACTTGAAAAATCTTTTTTTTTTTAAATGGAGAAGTTTGCACGTAAAAAGCAACTATTTTATTTTTAATAATGATTATTTATTGATAAATCAGTAATATCATTGAAAAGAAGTTCCATAATTTTAATCAATAATAAAATTTACCGATTAATCAAGAAATTAATCGATAATTTCCGCAGCCCTAGTTTTATTATATTACAAGATATGATAAATATCATAGAAGTAGTATTTATTGCAGGAAACAGGTATTATTGACCTTT
>MUZC01004612.1:1038853-1056423 GCA_002072015.1 Radix auricularia | reverse complement strand
TATATATATATATATATATATAAAGTTATTTTTAATGTGGTGAAAGACAAAAAACTAGATCCCAGTATTTAATGGTAGCATACTGGGTTACGTGATCCCATCACTTTTGGGAATTTATAGAAAAAAAGGAATGAACACCTAATTTGTTCCCATAATGCAATGGAATAATAATCCCAACAAAGTATGAAATCATTCCGCGGAAAGAGATTCGACTAAAAACGGTATCCAATTCTGCAATGGGATTATACTGGAATAGGGATGTTCATAATATGGCGGAAATCTATTAATAGAAATATTATATCTAAATTTATCTTTTGTAAGGACAAATTCATTTTTAAAAATAATAAAAGATACGAGTTAATACGTGAATGTAGGTATATTGAGAATGATTAATCTTATCAGCTAATTTTTAATTCTTCGTTAATTTAAGACAGCTTATTGGACTTGCAAAATTAAAAACAATATCGCAATTTTACTAAGCTAACAATTTTGAGAACATAGTGATTTGACCGTATTTATGCCTCAAAAGTTTGTTCCGCTAAAATGTAATCTAAAAAAAGAACATTATGAAATGGGCTATGACGTTTTCCGGTTTTAGAAATGAAGAACCCTATAGGATTCAAATCTAAACGCTATCATATTATGCCAAAGGATAATATGTGCGGTCCCTTGAAGATTGCGATCATATCGGGAAAATGGAATGCACCTCGACTTTGGTCCTATAATGAAATGAGATCATTTGGGAATTTAATCGCAACGAAGTATGGAGTTTTATCGAGGAAAGAGTTTTGACTATGATTGGGATTCATACTATCGTGCAATGGGATCGCATTGGGCGGGTAACAAAATGGACTCCACAATGCAGCCTCATTTACGCCGAGTGTATTAGTAAATAAATTATTTTAACACAGATTATGAAGCCAACCTGTGGCACTTTTAAGCTAATTATTAAATGAAGTAGTATACGACTTCATAATATCAATTAGACAATTTGATCAAAATAAGGAAAAAATGTGGATGGAATATCCCTAAAAGAAACACAAATTACTCAATAACTTACACCTTTTATTACCCTAATATCTTTAAGTCCATTAATTTCTTCGTTTTATTTCAGTTTTGTTCGGTCTCATTGGAGGTGGTGTTGCGGGTGGTGAGAGCGTAAGAGTCTTCAATGATATTTATAACGTTGATCTTCTTGCCATTGACTGGTCATTTACCTTGTTTATGGTCGTACAAGTCGTGTTCTTTGTAGCGGGAGGAATTCATCTCTTCGAGCTCAGATCAAACGGTCAAAGAGAACATACAGCAGGAACAGTTCATGCTTAAACTCATCCTATATGGGAAGAAAAACTTTGGCCACTCTTCCATTGCCAACAGTTTCAGTGAAAGAATTTGAAGGATATGAAGGAGATATAAATTAGGATCAATATATCAATGAATTTAAAGACATCAAATCTCATTAAAATTCAATTTAAGATAAACCTATCTCAACCTATCATGTGTTCATGTGAAATATATCGCCATTAACAAAAACAGTTAGAAGTTAGAAGATTAATGTTAAGAATGAAAATGTGTGAAAATTGCTAACGACTCCATTTAAATTGATTTATTACCTGACGCATTTTCAAATAGCTCTTTTTTAGATTGGCACGCTTTTCAAATCAATCAATATATTATAAAAGAAACACTGTTTGAGTTTTTCTCTAGCTCATGCATTTAAAAATGAGGCTGGAGTAAGGGCTATAATACGTCCCAAATAATTATTTTAAGGGAGAAATTATTTTTTATAACAATCAATTTTAAATAATGAAATATAAATACCGTTAAGACACTGCGTTGGGAATAAAAGGGAAATTTTGTACGTTAGATTCAGTTTAGAAAGCTACGTAAAATTACCTCGGTATGGCTTGTAAGGGACATTTAGCTGGATTTCATAATGACATTTTTGAAAGAAGAATGGCACTATTTTGTAACGAAATTTTATTCCAGTTTAATTATGGGACGTAACCTAAAATCAATATTGTCATTTTGTTACGGTGTTAGTACATAACCTGTTGCCTTAATGAATTTCTCAATTTTCCTTACATTACTTACATTACCTTGATGTTATTCCAAAGATTTGTAAATAATACACATGGATTCTTTTTCAGATATTTTTACTGCGATCATAAAATTATCGATTTACTTTCTTATCAATAATTAATTTTTATAAACGATAAACTTTACTTCTTTCTATATGGATGACTTTTAATCAATGTCTTTTTTTTATCCATCAGGTAATGTCAATGACATTTAATTTTCTTACAACTTTGTTAGATGTGACTTACATTTGTTTTTAAATTCTAGTTGCAAAAAGCGATTAATTATTCTCTCAATTTTATGTTTTAGATAATCTAGTTAAATTAAACAATATTTTAAAACATAAATTCAGCTTTTTATGTAACTAAAACATTGTTATGTTATATTTAAATCCTATGTTCCGGAGGCTCATTAAAATCACACGGCAACACCTATCACACTGTGTTATTTTTTATAGAGATCAATCTGCAAAAGTATAATTTTTATTCTAATAATCGTTCTTTATACTATGTCATAACTTGAATGTAAGTTTTAATTAAATCAGTTTGGGCAAAAGTTTCAAAATTTAAAACATTTAGAACAATTCTGAATGACCAAGACAGGGGGGAAAATATTTTTTTTAAAAAATATTACTGAAATGATTGAAAGGCTTTATTTAGATATCATGACTAATTTTGAGATATTTTCCTTAACACCTTATAAGTGTTACGATAATTGCAATTAGCTAGGACTTGTACCGATTAAAAAATATTTTTCAATTAATCTGTAAAAACTAATTAATTAATTGGTTGATTAACTATTAATTTCAAAACATATATACATACAACTTATACAACATGAAAACCTCAAAGGAGAAAACAAAAACAGGTAGAGTAATTGACTTATTATGTTTTAATGAGATATTTCCTGTGTCATTTGTCGCAATGTCTGTTTACTGTTTTCACTTCTAAATAAATTTATTAGGATAATCTTTAACGATTAATTGGAAAATCGATTAATCGATTTCTGCATCCCTACAATTAACAAGTGTTTTTATACTAAATATTTTCTATTATATTGTGAATTTAAACAAAAACATTTTTTAAAAATTTTTATTTAATCTATTTGCCATCCTTTTTAAATAGCCGAAGAGAGATATACTTCCTTGAATAAATCAAGTCTAAATAATTAGTAATAATTAGAATGAATTTAATTTTTAAACTTGAAGAACTTTATCATTGTGAGTCTGTATCCATGGTAAGCAGGTAGTCATTGTTAACGTGTGTTCTTGTTAAGCCTGTTGTCATTAACCAATTTTTTAAAAAATTAATATTGGCGAACTTTTTTTAAGTATCAACAAGAAACTTGCTAATTCCAATTAAATAAACTATAATTGTTTTATTTATTTTTGTAATCAACAGTCTCTTTTAAATCCTAATATTTTATAGCAAACATGTTGTTTGAAATCCTTGTAAAATAAGGAAATTAAGAAAACAGAAACATACAACCTATAGGTAAGAGGCCCTCCATAAATGGCGTCACTCACCTGGGGGTGGGAGGCAACACATTTGTTACGATGTGTGATTAGGGGAAGAGGTTTTTTGATACATGTGACGTCCCATAAAACCTCGCAACTTTAATTACAATTTCCTGTTCTAAATATTTGATTTCCTTACAATTTATTTTATGGCGTTTTACACGAATTCATCAGTGTTACGATATTAGATTGCAACCGTACACTAAATAAGTACTCAAATGACAATAAAGTGATTTGAAAACGCTGTTTTTAAATAGAAAATATAGCATTAATGAGGGGGGGTCAAAACTTTATGACGTCATATTGGAGGGGGGGTCTAAGTGTTTTTTACGACTTGGAGGTGATTCGGTATCTAAAAGGAATCCTATTTTGGTCCAATCCTGTTTCGCGATAAAAATCCGAATGATAATGAAATAAATATATGCATGACAGTTATTTTTTTTATAAAATAAAGATGTTTAAAGAAAAACTTTATTTATTGTTATTCAATATTTTGCCTGTGAGTCGTTCTGTGTGAGCACTATCGACTTCTTTGGAACTTGGGTGGAAACTTAATTTCAAGTTTAAGGCACATAATGGTGGCTTGTTTCATTAAAGTCTTTTGTCTATAAAGAGCACAATAGACTTCTCTACACTACGAAAAATGGCAAGAGAAATTCTATGAATTTTTAAATAATTTTTATTATTTTATAATCTAGAGACAAATATAATTTTAAAAATGTATATGAGATTAAATAAATTAAAGAATATACTACAGCCAGATCTCACTTAGCCTAATTTCCCTAAGTCAAAATCTACCTATTTTGAATTAATTGTTTTGTAATGGCCAATTTCCATAAGACTATTGTATTTTAGATTTTCTTAACTCGACGATTTTTGGCTTCCAACCTCTGTAAGTCGAATTTTCTAACGCGTTTGTGTAAAACTAGTAAAGGAAAAATCATAATCCTTCAACTTACTGCGGAAGGAGTAAAGTGGGGATGGAGGAGCTTTATCAGTGGTGTCGGTATTTCAAAGCTAAGTCGACTTCCATTCATATGAAACATCAGACACTTCCTCTCATTAATGTCAAAACTTCTGGTTATGTATGGCCTTTCCCACACTCTCAATATCAACATGTCCTTGATTAATCTGTGCCTATTACGCCATTTTACCTAACTCGAAAACTCCGTATTTCGATTTTTTCGGGTCCTTTGAGTTCGACTCAGAGAGGTCAACTGTATGAGGAAAAATATAAGATTTGTTCGCTCATCCTTTTAAGTATATTTGATCTATTGCAGACGCTCCTTCTTTACGGGAGATTCTTGCGTCATGATTTCAAATCTAAATTTTCAGATGATCATTTCCTATCCCTTGGCCTGGTAATTTTTCTCTTGTTACAAGCTGGATCAAGGGTCAGCAAACTTTTTTCTCGACGTAAGGTAGTTTGATGACCCCTGAGCTGGAGGATAACAACACATGAAGCTCTATCCCTGAACTATCGACAGATTAATATTGTTTTGTGTTTATTTATTTTTTTAAATATTACAGCGACATGTACAACGGGCTTCCCCAGTGTAATTAGGATTAACGCTAAAGGTGAGATTATGTTTCACATATGTTATTTATAGTAAGCAAGTCTAATAGGTTAATTCATTAATAGGTAAGAGGTTAATCGTCCGCCAAATGTGAAGAGATTCAGAAAGAGGCTACCAACATGAGATAAGTGTTGTAATAAATAAGCATTAGGCTGAATTATCTAGTTGCGGTGATGGCTTTTAAAGATGCATCGTTGCTATGGAAAGTTATAGTTGGTATTCAGATCATTGGTAAGTTTTCATTACGCGTGCTGAGATTATAATAATTATTGGATAGAGATAGTGAGTGTATTTCTAACACAGCTACTGATGCATGTGCTGGTGTGACTTCTTCACCTTGTTTTGTTGCTTTTTTACACCATGTCCACAGGAGTATGAATAAGTGCACTCGTGTGATGCCAGGAAATAAATATGTATGAATGTTCTTATGAATATGGTGGCTATAGAAAAAGACTATGTAAGGATTATATGAATTATAAAAGTAAAATATTTTTCAAAAAAAAAAAAAATATAAGCGTTAAAATTAAAATTTATGATAGATATAAGCCCATTAATACTACAGATTGGTAAGATTAATTAACTTTAAATTATTGTTAGATTGCCATTGATAAAATTGAATCAGAAAAGTTAAAGGCATCAAAAGTCAAACTAATTTAATTTTAAAGAAGTTTAGCTATAGTATAATATTTCTAAAAATCTATAACCACCTATATTTAAACCAATATGCAATATTCTTTTGCAACAAAATTTCAAACTGATTATCTGCAAATATTTACAATCTGAAAAGTAAAATGTTTAGAATAAATATTTGAAATGTCATCAAGGCCTCGAAATTTAGGGTACTATGATAACCTCTAAATAACATCAGTAAAAAATATTTCTTTAAAGTGATATTTTATAACTATTTAAATTCTTATTTTCATGAAAAAAATTAATTAGAAAAGAAATCAAACGATTTCCGATTATTAAAAAAAACAAATTAAATGTAGGCTATTAGTAAAATATCTTATTACTACAGACCCTTATTTGATTTTTAGATGCCATAACTTTAATCGCATACTTTTTTATCTGAATCTGCCATCTTTGTTACTTACAAGGTGATGATATGTCAACTAAAATGTACAAGTTGTCTTAAACCAGCGCTCACAAAACTACTTCCCGTGAGCCTTGATCCGGCCTGCGACGTTATTCCATTCGACAGTTGGATTTTAACCATCTTTCTAAATCAATGGAACACGAGAAAGAGTGATTTAAATTATATTTAAGTATTATTAGAAAAACTAGGAGCTCAGGAAATAAAATAGTGCACGATATGTAGATCGAATAGCGATTACAACCAATAACTAACGTCAGCTTATCGAAGAGCGTACAATGGAAGTTAATGACTAGTAACCTAGGAAAGCCAATATTTTTGGAATTATTTAGCTTTCAAATATTTAATTTGAGGAGCGTTTAGAATACGTCTTTGTTTAATCTTTTCAAAGATTCTTGTATACCCATCATTTGGAAAAAATATATTTCTGAAAGGAACCGGTTTAATGGTGGGCTTATCAGAGGCTAAGCGGACAATGAAAAAAAAATATCAGAGTAGAATCAGACAGAGCAGACATCAGACCTGTGATTGGTCCAAACTGAATGATAATAAGACAGAAGCACTATATTCTGTAACAATTAATCACGAAGTACTTTGACTCTTCCAAATTCTATTCAGGTGGCTAGTTCTGATATATTGTTCCAAACATCGACTAGGAATCTTGGCTACATTATTTCTGAAACATGTCTACCATAAACTTCATCAATCACATCTGTCGCTCTGCCTATACTGCCATTCGTCAGATCAGTTCAATCCGTCATTACTTAACAGATAGTGCAACAAAAACCCTAGTCTGTGCTCTTGTTCTAGCTCGTATTGCTTACTACAATTCTCTTCTGTAAGGTGCGCCAAAACAATGCATTGAAAAACTACAGGAAGTTCAAAATTCAGCTGCCAGATTAGTTCTAAAGGCAAAAAAACATGACCATGTTACTCCACTGCTTTACTCACTTCATTGGCTACCTATACAAGCCCGAATTGATTACAAACTAGCCGTTCTGTTTCACAACTTCTTTTCTGACTCATGCCCTTTCTATCTTACAGAACTTTTGTCGGTCTACTCACCAAGTCGTCAGCTACGCTCTTCTGCAGATACACGCATTCTCTGTGTTCCTAAGACAAAGACTAAAACATTTGGCGAAAGGTCATTCTCTTTTTGTGCAGCCAAACAATGGAATTCTCTTCCATTACACATCCTTAGTATTTCAACTGCTAAGTCTTTCAAGACTGCACTTAAGACACATGTTTTCAAGATTTATTTTGAAAATTAATTAAACAACATTTCTTTAAATGATTAATGTAGCTGATGTATAATGTATTGTCATTTATGTAGTTAGCATGATATGAATGTTTATTTAATTAATATATGTATTGTTATCTCCGTGTAAAGCGCTGTGTGTCCGGCCTAGCTGGGATACAGCGCTATATAAATTATGATTTTATTATTATTTTATTAATAGTAGTGTGACGTAGAGAGAATATGCTGAAGTGTATAGGACACAGGAGCGGCGTTTGGGGGTGGCAACTGGGGCGACTGCCCCAGGCCCCGCGCTTAAGTAGGCCCCGCGTTTCGGTCCTGAACATGTCTCGTCCTGGTTAATAGCCTATACATGTAGAACCAAAGAGTGGATGGTAGAACGTATGCTGGAAACGATTGTAAAGAAACGAAAGAGGCACTCTTGTAATCCTTTTGCAATTATTTTGCAATATGTCTGCCAATAAAATACATTTTAAATCACGTCGTAACCGGCACGTCATTTTTCGATAAGAATAAACCGTTGTTTATAGACCAGAGAAAATAATGAACTTGTAATAATTTAATAAAAAGGTGACACGCGGTATTAAAATTACACAATAATCAAGATGTTTCATATTTTTAAATACCAAAGCCAGTGGCGTAGCTAGAGCTTTTGCCGCCCGGGGCGGACTCCAATATGCCGCCCTTTTAGGAGACACCCATAAATGACGTCACGCACCGGGGTGGAGAGGAGAGTCACACATGTGACGTCACTCAAAACGCGCAACTTTAAATAAAATTTCCACTTAAATATATAATTACCAACACTTTATTTAATGATGTTTTACGTGGTTTCACGCGTATTACGATATTAGAGTGAGTGCAGCATTACACTAAAAAAACATTTAAATGACCACCAAAAAATGATTTAAAACATGCACATTTCAAAAAGAAAATACTGCTTTTATGCAGGGAGGGGGGTCTTTGTGACGTCACATTGAGGAAGGGGTCTAATTTTTCGTTTCGTAACTCCGTGTGACGAGGGGGCTGTGGGTAAAAAATCAGCCAAAATCACATGACGTCATTTATGGACNCAAATGAGACAAAACATATTCCAAATGCATGCCCCAAAACATTTACAATTAATATGCTTTTATTTTTAAATAGATGTTGCTGTTGTTTTTTTTTTTTTTTTTAATAAACAAAGACATTGTATACATCAGTGAGTAAACACATTTCTTATTATTTATACATTTACTTACTTACCTAGCTTCCATAGTAGAAAAATCGTGTATTATGTTATCAAATTTAAATTATTTGTAATATCTTATTCTATGGACAATATTGCAAGATTTTTTAGTCTTAAATAACTTATTGTGGAGCGAATATAATTTCTTCTTCAACTAGATACATTGATAGCAATTGTTGAAAAAACTCTTAGCCAAATATTAATTTTGGGTAAAGAATTTTCCAATCTATACTGTTGAATATATTTTAATAGATCAAAGGGGATTTTCCCCCGTTTTTTAACATAATGCCTCTTCTTGTAGTGTGGGTACAGCCAGGGCTGGTTTAGGCTACTGCAACCTATGCAGTAGGAGTGGGCCCCACGCTTTCACAGGTCCCACCTATCTTAATTTTCACTAATAATCCTCATTACTACATTATCCCTACCCGAACTGGGCCCCGCGCAATCCTTTTCGCATACTAAGCTACATAGCGCCCCGCAAATGCTAAGACCGCCCTGTGGAATGCCATGAAAACCTGGATCCTTTCTCTTTCGATATCGAAAAATTATTTATCATTGTAAATTAAACAATTCTTTTTATTCAAATGCTTCATTTAGGAGGTTAAATGGTATTAAACACGAATATTTCTTTGCATGGACACGTAACTCATCAGCGCGTTCTTTTATTTTCTTTTATAATTACATCTATGGATAAAAACACTTTTCATTGTAATTCTTGCTCGAAAAATAGAACCACGTCTACTGAATTTTCCCCACTCATATTTTTCTCCTTATAACCCGGTGCTCAATTGATATCTCCAACTCTCTGTAACAGCGTTCTGTATTAGTACAATACAAATATCTTTGTTCCATGAAATATGTTTGCATTAATTTAAAACCGATACGAGTACACATAAATTGAGATAACACAGAAAAGAAAAAGATTGCATTGAACTGAGTAAAATTCCAGCATCTGATCTCGTTTTACTAGCTACTTCAGATGTCATTTTTCATAAGTTAATAAATTACCTTACAATAACTTTATGAAACCTGAAAATTAATATAAGTTACGCAAAAATTGTCAATGCGATATTAATGTTACATATTTTCGAGCCAGCGGTGATTTGTTTGTTTTTTTTATTTTTTAATTTTTTATTTATTATTTTTTTTTAAACAGTTTTCTTTTAAAAGCGCCATCGGTGACGTATACCACTTAATTTTTCACCTTACCTTTTTGAGCAATTTTAAATTTTTAAACATTTTGCGTTAGTTATGACAACCACTGTGTAATAAAACAAATTAGATTTTCAAATGCCCACAAAAGCCGCCCTCTGAATGAGTGCCGCCCGGGGCGGACCGCCCCCCTCCGCCCCCTCTAGCTACGCCACTGACCATAGCATACTGGTGCTTGGCGATCTTTACTAGTACTCTGGCCCCGCGTGGTCATTGCTGGCACTAGGCCCCGCGCTTACCTAACGCCGCCACTGATAGGACACGGTACACTGTTTTCCTATTTATACTACGGTTGTAATTGTATGTTTCGAGCTTCATCTCCTTTATCACAGAAATTAGTCAATAGAATAAATTCCACAAACTATAGCCCCCACGACCTGTGTGCATTAACTCAGTGGCGTAGCGAAGGGGCAAGGGGGCAAATGCCCCGGTGGCACTTTGGCAGGGGCGGCAAATTCCTAGTCTCCATTTATTTTCTAAAAATAAATATTATAAGATAATGGGGCTTTTAATTGAGATAAAAGAAAATCAAAATAAGCAATTAATAAAAAAAATAAATAAATGAACTATCTAAAGCAGGTGAACGTTAACTGCCAAGAATCAAACTCCTTCTTAGATATAAATCCTTCTGATACGAATGCTACTGAACTTAACAACCAAGTGGTTAAAGTAGTATGATAGCGTAACACTAATGTTGTGGTAACTTTAATTGATTCTTCAATTTAATATTAGCTCTTGTTGTAAAAGCAAAACCTTCTCAATCCTATCAAATTGAAACATGATATTAAAAGCTCCGTGCAGCAATTTATATAAGGGGGGAGGGCGGCAAAGTTCCTCGTTGTTATATAGCTAATTATTAAAACTTTAAAATAAATGTTAATACAATAAAAGAAAAGCGAAGATAAAGAAATTAAATAAATCAATAAACTGTATTAAAATACGATAGCGTTTTTAATGCCAAATCTTCAACTTCATTATAAATCTTAAGTCTTCTGATACTAATGATACTGAGCTGAAAAAAACATAAGTAATGACAATATGACTATAATGTGTTTGCTCATACAATTGATTAAAGTTTAATTTTAATGTAAGTAAAAAAAAATGTTGACGTACTTATATGGTTTATTCTCCCAAAGAATCATTATTTTAATCATATCGTTTTTTCTTTGTGACATAAACAATAATGAGCAAAATTGCTTATCTAGTGGATTTAAAACTTGGCACAAATAAAACCACGCATCAGTGGCCTTACTAGGGGGTGAGGATATTGCGGACCGCAAAGTTACCATCTCATACCAAAACGTAAAATTGTGTATGTTCGGGATATTTGGCACTGGCAGACTCGGAGGGGTTCTACGGGATAAGTCATGAGTGGGGGGGGGGTGACATGAGCTACCGCAATGTGTTAAACCAACCCTAGTGACACCACTACCATTACTGAACATGTGCTCAACATTATCAAAGATTTTTTTATTTTATTTTTTTAGCAATGGGAAGGAATCAGATTAAAAAGAATACATTATTAATAAAGAACAAAAAGTTGTAAAAGAAAACAAAAGAAACTGTACAACATATCTAAGATATACAGACGCTCCTTCTATGCAGAAGATAATTGCGTCCACAGACCATGAGAGATGAACTGTTGCCAAGTGATGCAGATGTCACAGGCCACGGCTATGGGGGTTCCATGCATTACCCCAGCCGCCTAACTATTGTCTAGTTAGGTACCCATTCAAGGCTGGGTGGCTCGGGGACTCCTCAGGCCCCGGGAACAAATCTCGTGGATTCGAACTCGTGACCATCGATACGAAAATCGAGCGCGCTACCACTCGACCACCGCGTCCCACAAACTAGCAAGAAGTTATTGCTAGATTGTTTGACATTATTCAATCCTGGGCAAAATTGAATGTGACTTTTTGCAGTGAAAGAGCGAACAATACTGTTGAAATATTCTGAAACCGATGCCCTTACTTGCAAAGTACATTCGAGCATTACGAGAATATCGTGAGAAATGGGTAAAAGCCTTGTCTGCTAAATATCAAATTGAGCTCAAATTATTTTTAGAGATATATTTCACAAATTTTCTCTTTGTTCAGGAAAAAACAAACAAATATTCTTCCATTGCATTCGATAGCTCTTCATATATTTCACATATAAGAATCAAACAAGTCGCGCTGTGTGATATGTTAAGATTGAAAATAAAAAAGGAAACGTTGAAGAAAGATTTTATTTCATTTAAATTAAAAGTGAATCTGCATAGGACATTTCTGAAATGATAATCTTTAAATAATGGACAGCAACATGTGTTAGTACTCTCCATGGCCGGGAAGTATAGAATAGATCTAGAAGGGTTTAAGAAAGATGCAAAAACAAAATCTCAATATAAAATCTAACTCAAAATGTTGATTAAACCTAATTTTTTTTCATGACACGCAAAATGAAATGAACTCTTTAACTATTTTAGTACACTATAACGTTGTTTCGCATTCTTTTTCGTATCCATATACCGTTTGGAATAACTAGATCTAATAGTTGCTACTACAGCCAAATTATTAAACAGAGTTCAGGATAGAAATTAGTGAATATACCAAGGAGCAATTTTGGTGTTATTTTGAAATCTATAGAAGAACTGACAGAGGCAGACAAAAAGCCCTACGTATAAGAAGACGCGGGAACTTTGCTAGTCATACTGAAAGTATTTTATTTTCTTAGTTATATTAAAGATGCCCGAAATTATTTACAAACATATAATGCTTAAAAAATGCTTAGAGGAGATACTCACAGAGCTACTAATGAAATTATTAAAAGATGCTTTGACATTTTAATTTGATCAAATTTTATCTGGAGACTTCATCCTTTTAATCGAAAATTCCAATCAAAGAAAGAGAGAGCTAATTTTTTATGATGGAAGCAAAATGTGTAAGTTATTACTTGAAAAATTAATTGCGATCAATAACGTATACACCAATATTGGCTAATCTAAAGCTATTTTGGTTATTGGGAATAAAGCATTCATACTTCGAAAATTGTTCCATAATTTCCATGAACATCGTAGATCTACATGAAAGATAATATTTTAAAAATATTTACTGTATAGCGTTAACATACTTTTTTTTTTTTTGGGGGGGGGGGGGGCGGCAAATCTGGGTTCTGCCCCGGGCGGCACATACCCACGCTACGCCGCTGCATTAACTGTTAGATTATATGACTTTTGCCTTTAGTGTTTCCGCCACAAGGCTATATAACTACAATTAAAGTAGAACAAGATAGGGTCACTAAATATAATAACTGTAATACAGTACAATTACAACACGTTCATGCAAACTAGGGTGAACGAACCTCAACATCAATCAAAAAGGGGAATAGCTTAATGGTAGGAGACTGTGTTGCTGTTGTAGTATTTATAATATGATAGTATTTTTTTAAAACTATTTTTTCAACAGGTTTTGTTTTAGGCTTAATTGCATTCAGTACCAACAGCATGGCATCAGCACAGTATTTTAAGAATGAAGCTAAGGTTGGCCTTTGGCTATTCTGCGGAAACGATGCTTGTGCAAGCACAATTACTTTTCTTGAGGCACACGACAAAAGCAAAGGTAGGGGAAATAAATCAATAACCTGTTGTTCACTTTAAAGTTCTTTTCTAACTTTCTATTTCAGTAAGTCGGTCACTCAATTGCTACATTTTGTAACTAGTATGTAGCCATTGTTGAATATTTTAATTAAGAAACATTTTGAAAATATACAATAACTTCCTTTCTGATAAAGATACTTTAGCCAACTAGCATTTATTATGATTATTAATGTCTTAATTTAATATTTAATTTCAACCAGCGTTGTATTTAAATAAAGACATTTAATCCGGCTATATGAAAAGGCAATGCCCGAATTTTATTTATATTACTTGTTATGGTTCGTCTAAACTCGGTATACGAATTGGTGAATAGGTTCGTTTTACCTTCTGTTGTTTCATTTACATATATTTTCCTCATAAATAATCCCTCTTCCAATGTGTCATTAAAGGGTGGGGGGAATGGATAGTTTGAACGTACCAGGAAATTAGATTAACTATCAAAATTCTAATAAAAATGCTAAACTAGACATTGCGTAGGTATAAGCGACGCATACATTTTCACTGAAGTATATGCTTTGATACTAATAAAAAATATTGCGCATGTAAATTTACGACTAAATTTGGTTATCTATTGGACTTATTGAACTTAGTTTTTTTTTTCTTTTTAAGTCATTGCTTCTTGAAAATATTTCTCAACACTTTTTTTTTCATATCTCAAAATTAGATATTTCAATATCATTGAAAAGTAAAGCCATTCCCGACGACCCCCACTTTTTTTAAGGGGGAAAAACAAAGTGACACAAAAATATTCGTAATTGTGTGTCTTAATTAACAGGTCGCACAGCATTTGTTTGATTACATAGTCTTTGTTATGATTAACGCTAACCCGTTCAAAATATTTAATATCGCTCAAAAAGGTATCGATTTGTTTGAAAAATTAAGCGGTATAGGGTACTTCATTTCTAAAACCGGAAAACGTCATAGCTCATTTCGTAATGTTTTTTTTTTAGATTACATTTTAGCGAAACAAAGTTTTGAGGCATAAATACAGTCAAATCACTATGTTCTCAAAATTGTTAACTAAGTAAAATTACGAAATTGTTATTTATTTTGCAATTCCCATAAGATGTCTTAAATTAACGAAGAAATAAAAATTAGCTGATGAGATCAATCATTCTCAATATCCCTCCATTCACGTATTGACTCGTATCTTTTATTAATTTTTTAATGAATTTGTCCTTACAAAAGATAAATTTAGATAAAATATTTCTATTAATAGATTTCCGCCATATTATGAACATCCCTATATGTCACAAATGACGCTTTTATATGAAAAATGCACACACAAACATAAAACCGCTGCATCGAATAATATGTGCTATTGATTTTGCCATGACTGTTATTTGCGGAATTTTGACATGCGCAGAATGATGCGCGAAATTGGCATGGTGGTTCAAATATTGTGTTTAACTTGCAAGTAGTAATTAACACTACTGTTTCAGTTTTCAGAAAATTATTGTAATGGAATTATTTAAAAAATAAATTTTATTTTTCAAGCATTAAAGTAGTATAAATTATTTTTGCTTTAAAAAAATGAAATATGATTATTCATTAAAAATGTTACGCTTATTTAATTAAAGTAATGATTAAATACTTATTTGAATTATGACAAGAATATGAAAATATTCAGATATCTCCGTCAATAAAAACCACACTAGGCATAGGCAATTTCGAAAAAAAAAAAACATACTTTAAAATTTCAATCGTCTTGGAAAAATTGACATCTGAAGATCAGATGCTGGAATCTTACTCTATTCAATGCAATCTTTTTCTTTTGTATGTTACCTCAATTTATGGGAACCCGACTTTTCAAAAAAAATTAATGCAAACCCATTTCATGGAACAAAGAGATGTGCTTATACAAAACGCTGCTATATCAGCCAAAACAATTTGTGAATAGTTGGATATATCAACTGAACGCCGAGCTAGAAGGAGAAAACATATGAGTGGGGAGAATTCAGCAGGCTTGTCCATGGGACATATTTTTCTGTCCCATCCCATCCCATCTCATGGCAATTTATGCCTGTCCCATCCATTGGGATTACTATTATAAAATTAATATGGAACACATTTAAAACAAAATTATGAAATTTATTACAGTTTAGGTTTAGTGTCTACTAAAAAGGACTACATATACAAAGAGAAATGCAAAACGACAAAATTTATTAACTTAATGACAATTCAGTATCATTCCGTGTTACCGCTGGTCAAATTGAGAAAAACCTAGACAAGCCTTTAAATACATGGGAAATACAAATATGTGCTTCCCATCCCATCCCATGGGACGTTTCCCATGGGAATCCCATGGTAAAAACATTCTTATGGACAAGCCTGTAATTCAGAAGACGTTGTTCTATCTTCAAGAAGAGGTATTACGTTAGAAAAAACGTGGGGGGACCAGTGATCTATTAAAATTTATTCATTACTATAGATTGGAAAATTCTGTACCTAACATAGTAATTTTGCTAAGAATTTTTTCAACAATTGCTATCAATGTCGCTAGCTGTGAAAGGAGCCTCTCCAAACTGAAGTGGATAAAAAATGTATCTTTGTTCCACAATGAGGGATTTAAAACTACATAATCTTGCAATATTGATCATAGAAAAAGATATTACAAATAATTTGAAATTTGGATAGCATAATACACGATTTTTCTACTATGAAAATTCGTAAAGTAAATTAATAAATATGTTTGCATACTAATGTATTTAATTTCTTTGATTGAAAAAAATATTTTTTTTCTATGGTTATCCATAAATTATGTCACGCTATTTTAGAAGATTTTTCACCCCCTCCCCCATCGTCACTAGTCGTCATAAAAACTTGGACTCTTCTTCAATATGACGTCACAAAGCTTTGCCCCCCCCCCCCCACTACCATAAAAGCCGTATTTTCGATTACGAAATGAACATGTTTAAAATCATGTTTTTGTCATTGAATCATATTTTTAGTTGCACAATGATATCGTAACACTTGTGAAGCCATGGAAAACGTCATTAAATAAACTGTCAGTAAACAAATATTTAAGTGAAATTTTTATTTAAAGGTGTGGGTTTGACGTGACGTCACATTCATTTAACACACACCCCTCGTCACACATCGTCATTTATAAGTGACTCCCCCACCCCCCAGGTGCATGAAGACATTTATGGACGGCCCTTAAAAATGGCGGCCAATTGGAGACCGCCCCGGGTGGCAAAAGTTCTAGCTACGTCACTGTCAATAAAATACGCTCGACTTTGCTCTAGGCGCATTCACAAATAAAGTGAATACTGGGAATAGGGTCAAATCAATTTGTGTGAAAATAATCTAGAGCTAAAAATTTGTTCACGTATTGTGTCATTATCGTCATCAGTCATGATGTCCATCTCCCTCATTGGAGAGTTCGTCACAATCATAATGACGTCACTGGTTGTCTTCATTGCAGTGACCAAAGCTGCGGCACTGGCCACTCTGGGAGTAGCCGGAATAGCGGGTATGTAGTGAATACATTAATTTGGTGCTCTTACATAATCTGTATAAATATATAACATCCGTCCGTCCTCAAGGGACCATGGCGTTTACTCCTGCTCTTCTTCCCCCTTGTTCCCTTTCTTCTGACTCTTATTTATTCACTCCTACTATGTTGGGGGCTTCCGCTACTTGAATGCCCTCGCGCAATTTTGACCGCCAGAGGGTGCGCTCCTAAACATGGTCTCCCAAGTTTTATTGTCAATCCTCGCCAGTGACATGACTTTCTTGCAGATGTCCTTGTAGCAGAGGTAGGGTGCAAGGTAACATAAGCTGTAACTCTACAATAATCTACAACTCTACATTAATCAGCATGTCTGCATTGATCTTGAGCTCTGTATTAATCTGGTGCTCTACGTTAACCTACTTCCCTAAACAGTTAGTACACAAACTAAACTTTTGATAGACAATTTTATAAAATGAAATGCATGGTTTTTGGAATTATATATATATATATATATAT
>MUZC01004612.1:993706-1030576 GCA_002072015.1 Radix auricularia | reverse complement strand
TATATATATAAATTTATATATATTCTATACATTTTTCTGAGAGATGGCAATGCATTCAAAATAGCTGGACGAGTGTGGACCACATCAGTGCTTATTACCCGGAAACTTTTAGCTAATTTAAAATAGAGTGCTCGTTATTGGCAATGACCTAATTATTGATAAAGTTAAGGCAATATTTAGATGAAAATTTCATCATTGAAATACATTTGAAAATTATTCATCGGAACTCTGATAATATATTATCATATGTTATTTTGAATAAATAGTACATAAACTTTTAAAATCACGTCAATTATATATGTAAATCAGCGATAGGAGCATTAACTTTGTGCTTTATTTCAGTTCTGTTCGGTCTCATGGGAGCTGGTGTTGCGGCCGGTGAGAGTATTCGTGTCTTGGATGACTTCTCTTGACATGAAGTATTTCGAACTGGATGGTCGTTTACTATGTTTATGGTCGTCCAGTTGTTTTTCTCTGTAGCTGGAGTCCTTTATTTCGTCGATCAAAGAGCGATCGTGTGCGGCATTCATCGGGCAACTAATGTTCAAGCTTAAACGTGGACGAATTTTTTTTAAAGAAACAACTTGTGGAGTTTATCATGTTATGTGTCTAGGGCGTCATTGAAAAAAATGTGCCTGTTTCGGTTACTAATATGCTAACTGACACATAAATATTTTATGTTAATCTATCGATCATTTAATAAATATAAAACGATGAATACCATCTGTACTTAGAAAGAATATTTTGTCTATCTTATGAAACCTAAACCGATTCGATTTAAACTCATATTTAAAATTTACTAAATTTAAATTTAAAAGTAAATAATTCCTTTTTGGAAATTAACTAATATTTTGGCAATACCAATTTTCAATAAAATCCTGTTGAAGAATGTTTCGTTTTTCTATTATCTTTTAAATTAAAATTCGGTCCAGCGTACAGAAAAACTAAGCGATTACCGGTAGGCCCTGGATATGGTAAGTTACTAAGTAAAACATCCACAATGTATAATAGTCTTCTTTACCGTTATACAACAGTTGTCTCCCCTAAAGAAAATTTTAAGTTTTCTAATGGCTGCTTAAATTTCCGTGGTAATATTTTAAGAAACAGTCGGTACTGTGGAGTTTAAAGAGAGAAGTGAAAGTTTGAACATTAGATTCAATTACTACTTAGCGTAGATAAGTTTATTCTACTCATGTCACATGGTTAGTCTCCTTAACTTACATTCGCTAGAACGAAAACATAATTGAACTTTTTTCATTTAGCACCAAATCAATTTTAAGGAAAATGTTTTAGCGTAGCTGTGAGTAAATTACGTTACTCATCAGTTTCACTAATCTCATTAAATTAAGAACATCAATATGTCTCTTTTTTATTTTAAGACTTTTAAGATTTTGTAAAAAGTGTGAAATAAGAAATCATCTAGCTTTACATAATTTTCTCATTAATAATAAATTGTTTAGCCTTTTGAAACCTTATTTGTTCTTGAACGCTCAACTTTTTATTTTGAATTGTGATTCAAATGTATTATTTGCCTTTTTCTGAATTTATTTTCATTGTATAAGATAAGGCTTAAACGTAATATTTTTTAATCATTTCTATGGAAAACACTCAAGTACGTTGCACATTGTATTATTTGAAATGAAAGTTATTTTGAAAGTTTGTAAAGAAAATAAGTTTTAATTTTGTTAGAATAATTTCATAGCTTTGTAAAATTTACTACTTTCTGTTCGGAACCCTTTAAAACAAAACAAAATTAACCCTTGATATTTTACAATTTTAAACGTACGAATTTGAAGATATTGCGGTTCTGTTTCTTTAAAACTAGTTTTCAATTATTTATCATCGTATTTTGACATTGTGGTCTTATTAAATTTATTTCAATTGATGATGCATTTTTAAAAAATAGTTTTAAAAAAATATTTTTGATGTCTTTAGATAGCTGAGCATAAAGCGAATTAATTTGGGTCAAACAAATTCTTGTTTTAGAAAACAAAATATTATTTTGATATTTATTTATTCTTTTACAAAACTTTCGTTAAATTTGAAGGTATATAAATTTATTCACACATAAGATGTTCCAAATAAAACTCATAGATCATGTTTTGTTAAGTCCTTTTTTCCATTTACTAGAACATAGAGGGAGCTATTTGTTATTCGATGAATTTATATTATTTCAGGAAGCTGCTTCTATAAATTGTAAATGTCTCATAACCTCTTTTTTTCGACGTCGTAGAACATTAGAACATTCTCGTTCTTAATAGACACTGGCGGCGGTGAATAGTTTTTACCTCTTGCCTATACTTTAGTTTACTCTGGCTCTACGCAGCGGTTCCTAAATTGTGGGTCGCGATGGCTTTGTCACGAAAGTAGTTGTTACCCTGAAATGATTATCGACATATATACTTCCAAAGAACACCACCCAGTTCTCAAGCCCTGATTTAATATTAAAATTGAAGAATCGATCCATTTGATATGACATTGTGAGCCTGTGTTTCCATGACATTTTAAAATAAGGTGATAGTGTGACACATTTATATTACCTGTAAATAAGAATCCTGAAATATATATATATATATACATAATATACTTATTGATTATAATATATATTGATTGAAGCACAAATGATGGGAAAGGGTGTGAGAAACTGTGAACCGCAGAGTAGAATTTGGTCTGTTCGCCATTTGGCACAAGGGCAAGATATATGAAACAAGCCCATGTTGAGGTGATTTGAGGTGTCATGGGATCAGGTGAATGTATCACCGAGTTGGCGCTTGATTAGCTATTGGATTTATTTTATTATATAAGGCTTGAATAATATAATGAAAGATTTTTAAAAGGCGGTGAATGTATAGCTCCAGTTCCAAATTTGTTGACAAATATCACCTGTCGTGAGCAGGTTAAAATTACTTTTAAACGAGACGACAAACAGCTGAGGTTATCGATCGCTGAAAAAGTCGTGCACAAAAATAGATAAATCTTGTCATTGAGGTCAAGCTGATCTATGAATTCAGGTCACCGCACATTTTGTTGGGGGATAAAAAAAATAAAAGGGATGTTTGAAAATATGGTCATGGTTATCGTGGCGTATTTTTTGTGGATGTTTTCTGTATACTAAAAAACGGTACTTATCTTAGATTATCTTGTACTTACATCTGAATGTTACTACAGTAGTAAGTATTCAAATGAGCCAACTTCACTTCCATTTGGGTCTTGTATCGAAACCATCAATTACAAGACTATGTTTGTTTGTTTGTTTTTCTAAAGCTGCTTTACATTTTGTGGGCATTTTATATTGTGTAGTTTGAGATTTGATGTTGAGCGCCTGTTTGTAATGGCGAATGTATAAATTTCAAGAATTAACCGGGTATCCAATAAAAACACTCTTAAATTATTGAAGCTTACATAGACGAATGAGATGTAAGCTACTATTTCAACATGTTTCACGTGACCAAGTAAAAGTGACAGTCGATCAAAGAGTAACATACCCGGATAATTAAGGATGATGTTGAATCCCTTCTCGATACATGATGTATTTTTGGAACGGGATTTACTAATTATATAATATTTTGCAAAATAACTTTATGGACTTTAACACTAAAGAGGCCGTCCTTAAAGTTCGTCACGCTATTTTTGACAAATTTTACCCCACTCCCCCCTGTCACTAATCTTGGAGGCCCCCACTTCCCCAAAGTACGTCACACTTTTGTAAAAAAAAAAATGTTGTTTATTAACTAGATTATTAAAATGTAACCCACTATTGCAATAAAGAGTTTAACCTTGTAATGTCTTGCATTCAAATAAAAGAAAAAACATTAAATTTATTTCTGTGTTCGTTTAAATGTTTGCATAGGAGTGCGCTTGTTGTGAGCGTAACGTTAGCAAAAAAATAATAAATAAATAAAAAATAAAAAAAGATAGTAGATATTGTTACAGTAAATTACCTTTGGACACTTTACCGGACATTTAAGCTGTTAAGACCATATAAGGGACACCAAAAATAAATAAAAAATATAGCGAATTTTCTAGTGTCTGCTCATTCATTCATATCACTTACACTTTGAGAAACAAGTCAGTACAAGGGGTTAGCCTAGAACACGACTGCTAGAGGGGTACATTTTAGTGGGAGGATCACGTTTTGAGGAACAAGTACAAGGTATGAGCCTAGAATAAGGCTGCTACAGAGGTACTTTTTAGTGGGAGGATCACGTTTTTTGAAACAACTACTAGGTGTGTGAGGCTAGAACACGACTGCTAGAAGAGTTCACGGTAGCAGGACCGATGGTGGGATTTGAGTCACCAACTACAGAGAGTGTCCAATGGAATATTAAAAAAAACGACCATTTGGGTACCACTAGTAGTCTATTATACCAGACGAAGGCCTCTAACCGTGGTAGCCAGACCAGCAGTAACTGCACATGTGAGTCATTTAAAAGTTTAAAAAATTGTCGAAAGCCGCATTGAAGTGCTATTGTTCATTACCGCATACTTAATCAAAATCTTCTTTTTTTTTTTTTTTACTGATTTTTTAATTTTAAAAAAAAATTAATTTGACTTAATATGCTATCAAGATTGTTAACCCTTGCAGTAATTTAAATAAATATATGCGTTAAAGTTACACCATCTACAAATGTTTAAATGTTTTAAATGTATGAATAGAAACACATTGCATAAATAGTATTATAGTTATAGTTGGTATTCATTTTTATTATCTTGCATAGGAGCCATTGAACTAAAAAGCTTCTCTGGAATGTGTTGTGGTGCAAAGAAGTTTTCCAGCAAAAGCGAAATCCTATTCCCACTCTAGTAAAATTCATCTGTTGTATTCATTTATTCTATTATTTTTTTTTTTACTGTTTGTCATATTTAATTTAACCTGTTAAATAGTTTACTGGCTTTAGAAAAACTACCAGTAATGACCAAATTTTCAATTTCGGACTATAAATGAAACAGTTTTCATCACCAAACCATAAATTAAACAGTTTTCATCACCAAACCATAAATTAAACAGTTTTCATCACCAAACCATAAATGAAACAGTTTTCATCACCAAACAATAAATGAAACAGTTTTCATCACCAAACCGTAAATGAAACAGTTTTCATCACCAAACCATAAATGAAACAGTTTTCATCACCAAACCATAAATGAAACAGTTTTCATCACCAAACCATAAATGAAACAGTCATAATCACCAAACCATAAATTAAACAGTTTTCATCACCAAACCATAAATTAAACTGTTTTCATCACCAATCCATAAATTAAACAGTTTTAATCACCAAACCATAAATTAAACAGTTTTCATCACCAATCGCTCAATTCAACTTTTAAGATCTAAATCAAGCTCACATTTGTTTTCAAGCCTTTGTCTTGATCAGGATTTTTTTGTTACAAAATTTCTTTACTTTGGTTATATGTTTCAAACGAAAAGATTTTTCTTCATAAATGTTCGAGCGACGCAATGTGAACCATGTGAGCCGAGTGTAGGCAACCGTTGTGCAAGACCAAAACAGGACTTCATTAGACAGCATGGATGCCATACCATTGAAAGTCCAAAGCTAGAGTCAACAAGGGGTCAACGGTGAATGCACTTTGATTTAACAAACACGCTAGCCACTGTGAGTATTAAATGCCTTACAGAATTCGGAAGATTGTTTTTTTTTTAAATCATGTCAGTAGAAATATTTTTAAATTTATTTTAATAAATACAAAATTAAATGTTTTAAATTTTTTCCACTTTTAATTGATGAACATGGAAAAGAAGTAGATGATTGAGATAAAAACTTTCTATTACTTGTTTTGCGAATCGAACTCGATTACCTCCATGGAAATCAACATAATCTTTGTCTTGACTCGATATCAAGGGCAAGGGAAACAAACACCTGTCAAATATTTTATGTCAATATCCAATGACCTTGTACATAATGATTGCGAAAGGCCTCTTTCAAAATCGTCACAGGGCTTTAAAATGTTTATACATTTTTTTCCTCTTTATTATTTTTAGAAGAAAAATTATTTTTAGAAGAAAAATAATTTGAAATCTTACAGTAAAATTAAATAACTTGAGGAAAAATTGATAAGCGCACAATATAAACTGTGCCATGTCATGATGACCTAACCTAAGTTCCGATTTTCTTCTAGTCGGCTAGCCAAGTAGTTTTGCTATTCTTGGCCAGTAGCAGTAATAGCTGTGTTCTTGACAAATAAATGTGATGTCATTCTTGTGTGTTGTCTACAACAGAGTTTCCCCATAAGATGTGAGGCTATTCCATTGTTAATCGTTTTGCTAGTTTTATCATGTATTTATAGAAATAGTGGGGTTAATAGCCTGCAAATGACCCAGTTGCCTAGATTTAGAACGAGGTTACACGATTGCGATTCTATTCTTCAGGTAGGAATACCTTGTCAAGGATATGGCTATCAAAGCCACTTCTTTACTATGGAAAATTTCATTTGTTATACAGATTATTGGTAAGTTGAAATAGTTGATTTGATCAGAAAAATTAATCGAGCTTGTAGGTGTATTTATATAGCAATTCTTACTGAACATTCGTGTGTGTTAAGACATCTTCATTATTTTTTATTTCATAAATGTTTAAGAAGATAATTAGAAATATAAATGTTTGAGAAAATAATAAGAAATTTAACACGTGTTTTCATGTTGTAAGGAGAAATAAAATAGCACAAATGAATTATATATTTTTAACTCAATGTCTTTGTGTTTTGTGTATCTTATAGTTGGTACATTTTTTTCCTATAGATCAATATAATTTTTAAAATTATATATGAAACTAAAATGCTACCTCACTTTGGTGAGACCTGTACTACAATATGCATCTTCTGTATGAGACTCGACAACTAGTTAAAACATTGGTAAAATAGATTTACTTTTTTAAAAAAATAATAATAAAATAATTTTAAAAAAATAAAAACGCTGCCTGATTCATTACTGGAGAATATCTAAACTGACAATAATACATTTTACATGAAGCAATAAATTCTTATTTAGAAATACAACCCAAAGATAACTTAATACAACCCTCACATAGACATAAAGGCTAAAAAAATCAAGGCCATTCTCCGAATCCCAGTCCAAAAATTTAACCCTAATAAGGGGAAGTAACCACATAGCATATGAAAGTGTGTTATGTTTATGCTATTTATTGATTTTAAAAAAAATATACAAGTGATACATATTGTCCGATAAACATTCATTAGATACTAAATATTGTAACTGCCACACTCACACAGCATTTCCAAATAGCTGTCGAAAACATTCTGCTTGTGACTGTTGTGCCATTGAAATGCTGACAAGTAGCTTGCAAACATAGCTCGACTTGAACCACTCTAATACATGAGTTTATGTTTTGTGTGCATGCATGGTCCTTCAATAGTTTGAGTTCAATTCCTGCTAGTTACGCTACAGGTAAAACATTGGGAGTAATATTTATCGGAGCGGCTGATCTACATGCCGTAAATTTGTTTTTATTTATGAAATTACGCTGAATTATGTACTGATTAACTAAATAGTAATCGGTAACTCACGCAAAATAATTTGGGACCGGGATTCGAAGGATTCCCTAAATCTTTCTTATTCCGTATTAAAAAACGAACACATAGCATACCAATTCTTGTTCTTCCCGTCCGGAATTCGGACGTGGCATGGGTTGCTTGAAGAAACCAGGAAAACCAACACTTTATCAATATTTAAAACTTTAATAAGAATGCAGGACTAGACACAATCCATTGTTTAGCGTAGGCCACAATAATCTTCTGTAAAGTAGAAGCGTCTGTAGCAGCTAAGATAAGATAAGATAAGATAAGATAAGGGCGCAATAACTTTTAACGCCAGGGCCTTTACAAGAAAAGAGAATAGCTCGAAAAATGTTATAAGGTCTTTGGCGATTATGAAAGTTGAGAGGACAAGCAATTTTTTTTTTAAATATTCTGAATGAACAGTAAATTTTAAGAAAAAAAATATATATATTTAAAGTATAAAGGTTACAGCTTGCGAGTAATATAAACAAATTGAAAATAACACAACACAACAGCTTGCAGATATTGTCGGATTACCAAAAGGAAATATTTCTATTAGCTTAGTTTTAAGCTGTCAGGAGTATGAGAATCACTGAGGGTGAATGTGTCTTGACTGAGTGAGCTCGAGTTCATGGGGATGATTGTTTGTGAACTCTGATCACTTGGGCATATGATCAGAAGACAGGAGAGAGATCATTCAAGGGTCAGTCGAGACCAGTTTGGGGATATTAAACAAGGTGTGAGACCAGTTTGGGGATATAAAACAAGGTGTGAGACCATTTTGGAGATATAAAACAAGGTGTGAGACCAGTTTGGGGATATAAAACAAGGTATGAGACCAGTTTGGGGATATAAAACAAGGTGTGAGAACGGGCAGTCAAGTGAACAGAGTTAGAGAGTCTAGGGTTGCCCAGGGTCGGTCATGTGACTGAGGGATTACATAACCTTGAGTTTATGGGCACGGACTTGTGCATAGAGAGGTCTGACGCTGTGTCGTGCATGTACTGAGAGTTTAATAGAGCTGTGTAAATACATTACGAGTAGTTTACCCGAGAGAATAAAGAGTGCATTGTTTGACCGAGACGTGTGTCAATTTATGTGTACGTGTTGACAGCGGAGAGCAAGGCAAAACCCTAGACAACGAGACCTGGCATAAGCATTTTTTTAATCCATCTTACTCCTTTTAGCAGATGAAGTTTGACAAGTAACATTGGGTTTTTTTCATTCATATTTCCTATTTTTCACAAAACAATTTTTATTAATTGAATCCGATTTTCTGTAGAAAATTCTTCGTTAATTGCTCTGTAATTCAAGGTCCATCTGCAAGGATGTGATATGTGTTAAGTTTAAATACCTATATCTTATTATAAGTTTGAGAGACTAACCATCCTCAGATGATGGAAAACAAAGGATCGGATAAGGCTCAACGCCTTCACCGACAACAGCAAAAACAGATGGACACAACCCTAAAAAACAAAGTTTTTGACTATAAATCCCTTATATATGACACAGAACTAAAAATATTGATAATATTTAAAATAATATGCACTGCGCGACAAACATTTACAGACTGAACGTGACTGAACTCTCTTATTGTAAAAATGGGACGGTGGGGATGGGAGTGTGGTCACCCATGGCTGGAGTGAACTCCGTCAAACACGTGAATGTCAACAACAGATTGCTACCATGCATTGATATAGAGATAAACTAAAAGTGCATTATTTTAATTACGGTACATTCGATCGATCTGAAATTGAAATGCATGTTTAGGTGACTCGAGTCTATATTTCAGCTCGATAGCATCACAAAAAGAGAGAGAGAGAGAAAGAGAGAGAGAGAGAGAGAGAGGGAGAATTTAATGATAATTATTACATTTTACCACTTAGACTTGAACCAAAACATTGCAAAATTTTATTGACAACTACCCAATACGCATCATATAGACTATTTGCAGTGGCGTAGCTAGGGGAGGGGAATAGGTGTCCAAAGTCGAAAGTCCCCCCGGGCCCCACTTGATGGAGCACCAAAGGAGAAAAATTTTTCACATTTATTATTATGGCCCGTCATCTGTGCATGTCCTCCCCCCCCCCTTTCAGGCCCATAAATCTTTACAAATCTATTGCGAAACCACTATTTGATTTTAACTTACATTCTATTGATTCCTTGTAGTCACATATTGATTAGATATACTTTTTACCATCATGGAAAAATCATATTAAAAACGTTTTATTAAACCATATCAAGGATGTTTCCGTAATAGTTTAACTTTTTGCTCTCATACACATCTCTCTTTCTTTCTCTCCCCCTCTCTCTTTCCCTCTCTCTCTTTCTCTCTCTCTCTCTCTCTCTCTCTCTCTCCCCTCTCTCTCTCTCTTTCTCTCTCTTTCTCTCTATGATATGTTTCACGTGTATTTCTCAATATCAATGTTTTTATCTAACTTTAATACAATCTAACTTGATTATAATAACTATGAGAATAGCTAAATTTCTTTCGTTCTCATTTTTCCAGCAGGCGGGGTTTTTTTCTTCATGTTTTATCTCAATAATCTCCTACCTCTCACACACCAAAACTTTTCTCTTCATCGCATGCACTGTACAAACTTAAATTTTATTTTAGGATTTTCAATGAAATTAAAATGAGGGTCACAATATGATACCTGCATTACTTTCACCGAGAGAAATTCTTAACAAATGATGATTTCACTTGCAAAACTTGCAAAGTGTTGAATGCAGTTCTTTGGAAAAGTGTTCAGAAATTACATAAGTGAGACAAGCGTGTAAAATGGGTTTAAAGAAAACCTGTTAAATATACATAACAATGCCTTATGTATCATTTCTTGTATTTCAACACATCAAAAGTGCTAATCAAAACGGGACTCCGTTTTATATTTCGGTTACAATTTTCTTTTTAAATCAAGCGGTACACCCGATAGAATCTATATTGGTAAGAGATAGTTAAAGAGATTTGCCATTTTGACATCGTAAGGCTTCAACAAAATTGACAAATAGATGTAACTTGAAATCTTTTTCTAGTTTTTCTTTGTAAACATCTTATTTTTCCGTAGTGTACCTATGACCATTTCTCTTATTTTTGTTACTCTGTTTTCCTTCTGATCTTATTAGTTTTTCATACAACTCTTGGTAATAAATGATGCAGTGGCGTAGCAAGGGGCACGGTGGGGTGGTCTGCACCGGGCGGCACTCATTCAGGGGCGGCATTTGTGGACATTTGTAAAGTAAAGGCAATTCCAACAAACACCTTTTTCTTTTGAAAGGTGAAAACCAAAATGAGACACAAAAAAAATTAATTTGTGTCTTAATTAAAGGATTAGTGCAACATTTGTTTGATTACATAGTGGTTGTTATAACTAACGCAAAACCGTACAAAAAAATTTAATCGCTCAAAATAGATACCGATTTGTTTGGAAAATTAAGCGGTATACGTCACAGATGACGCTTTTATAAGAAAACTGAACGAAAAAACAACACATCACCACTTGTCCGAATATTTGTACTACAAATATCGCAACGACAGTTTTTACATGAAATTTCGACGTGCGCAAAATAATGCACTAACAAGTACCTACATGACATGGTGGTTCATACATTATGTTTAACTTGAAAGTAGTAATTTATATAACAGTTTCATTTTTTCATAAATTTTTTGTAAGGTAACTTATTAAAAATTAAGTTTATTTTCTTTTTATTGCATTAAAGTATCACCAATAGCTTAAGTTTTTCATTAAAATACGGTTACTCATTAAAAATGCTACGCCTATCCAATTAAATTAATGTGGAAATAATTTGAATTCGTCTATTTCATGGAATTTTATTAAGATTTATGACAAGAACATAAAAATAATCAAATTTCTCCGTTAATAAACATCAAAATAGCATATATAATTTCGAAAAAGACGTACTTAAAAATTTTACGCGTCTTGGAAAAATTGAAATCAGAAGTAGATCTAAATGTTCACTAGTAAAGCGAGATTAGATGCTGGATTTTTACTCAGTTCAATGAAATCTTTATCTTTTATATGGTATCTCAATTTATGGAAAGCCGTCTTTTTAAAATTAATGCAAACCCATTTCATTGAACAAAGATATGTGCTAATATAGAGAGTTGGAGGTATTAACTTAACGCTGAGTTAGAATTATAAAAGAAAATAAAAGAACGCGTTGATGAAAAGAACGCATGTCATTTCAAGAAACTATTCGTGTATAATACCATGTAACCTACTAAATGAAGATTTTGAAAATCAAATAAATTTCTTAATTTGCATTGATAAAAAACAGTTCAATATTGAAAGAGAAAGGATCCTGGTTTTTATGTCTGTACATAGGGCTGGTCTTGACAATAGCGCGGCCCTATGCAGCTTAGAATTCAAAAAGGATTGCTTGGGGCCCAGTTTGGGTTGGGATAAGATATTAATAAGGATAATAACTGAATATTAAGATTGGGGGGGGGGCTATGAAACCGCGAGGCCCTCTACGACCGCATAGGTTGCAGGAGCCTAAGACCAGCCCTGTCTGTACCTGCACTACAAGAAGAGGCATTATGTTAAAAAATGGGGGGGAAGTGCCCCCTTGGTCTATTAAAATATATTAAATAGTATAGATTGAAAAATTATTTACCTAATATTTTGTTATAACTATGCTAAGAATTTTTCAACAATTGCTATCAATGTAATTAGTTGTTAACGGAGCTTCTCCAAACTAAATATTAAAAAAAATATATATTCGTTCCACAATGAGGGATTTAAGACTACAAAATCTTGCAATATTGTCCATAGAACTAGATAGAAAAACAAATTTAAATTTTGATTATATAATTCACGATTTTTCTACTATGAAACTAAGTAAGTAAATGTATAAATAATAAATATTTTTACATACTGATGTATAAATTTTTTTAGTTTTTAAAAAAATATTTATCAATAAAAAATAGAAGCATACTTATTGGGTGTAAATTTGGAATATGTTTTGTCTCATTTGGAGGAACCTGCGAGAGCGACCCAAATAACTTTCTTGTGGCCTTCAAAAAAAAGTATATTGTAATTTTACATATGTGTATTTACGGGTATATCATATTATGCGGCCTCTACTATTACTGCTTACATAAATAGGGCATGCAATGGTAAAAATTTCCCCACCTTTACTTCATTTCAATTATTTATTTATGACCATAAATGACGTAAGGCGATTTTGGCTGACCCCACCCCCACTGCCCCCTGGTCACACGTCGTCTCAATAAATTAAACCGCTTACTCAATGTGATGTCCCCCCCCCCCCCCATAAAAGCTGTATTTTCTATTTGAAAATGAGCATGTTTCAAATATTTTTTAAAAAATTTTCGCTCACTTAAATATGTTTTTAGTGTAACGCTGCACTTTTAAATCTTAACACGCGTGAAGCCACGTAGAACGTCATTAAATAAAGTGTCGGTAATCATTTAAGTGTGACTTTTAATTAAAGTTGTGCATTTTGAATGACATCAAACGTGTGACTCCTCTCCCCCTCCCTCGGTGCGTGACGTAATATATGGCCGGCCCCTAAAAGGGGAGCATATTTGAGACCGCCCCGGGCGGCAAAAACTCTAGCTACGCCTCTGTCATGATGTCAACTAATTGAAATATTTAAAATTCTTTAGTTGTATCGATGAAGCAATTTGCCGTATATTTTTAACGCAATTTGCTTAGGAAAAATTGCGCTTATATATTTGAAATGTCTGGCCAGTCTATTAGAGCTTTCAAAAGCAACTCGTACTGAATAATATCAGATAGAGGGTTTTGGGGCTTTTGCGAATATGTTACGGATGTCCCAAGGATGTGCACGGGCCAGAAAAAAAACCGAAAAGATTTACGGGATTTCCTGGAAAATCAAATAAAAAATTGAAAAAAATATCAATATTTTGTCTATTTCTCGCCAACCTAAACATCTATTGGGTTAAAACAAACGTAAAACAATAGCTAATAATATCTTATCTTATATTATACAGACGCTCCTTCTGTACAGAATATTATTGCGTCCTACGTATTTCTATGGTTTGTGTTTAGTATTGGACTCTTACTAGAGTTTTAAATGATGATAAAGTGTTGGCTTTCCTGGTTTCTTCAGGCAACCCATTCCACGCCCGAATACTGGACGGAACGAAAGAAAACTTGTTTGTGTTTGTTCTTGCATATGGAATAAGAAAGGTGATTTTATCTTTATGTCTATCTGAGGGTTGTATTAAGTTATCTTTGTGTTCTATTTCTAAATTAGAATTAATTTCCTTATGTATAATTACTATTACTAATTTACTCTTGGTTCTTCTATCTTCTAGTGTTTCAAGGTTTAATGATTTAACCAATGGTGTTTTGAATATTCTCCAGTAATGAATCTGGCAACTCTTTTTTGGATTTGTTCTAGTTTATCGATATTTTCTTTGGTAGATGGGTCCCATACAGAAGATGCATATTCTAGTAGAATATAGGTCTCACCAGGGTGAGGTAGCATTTTAGTTTTATATCTTTGTTACATTTGTAGAAAGTTTCTTTTTGTAAAGCCTAAGGTTTTGTTTGATTTTTTAAGAACAATGTTGGAGAAGGAATTTTTTAAAAATCTCTTTCCATTCGACTGCCGTAATTTTAGCAGCGATTTGTAGATAACAATTGTTTTGTTAACTTTCTGAATTATGATTTAAAATGAGTTTTAATGTAATCTAGAACGATGATTAATGGGGATTTCCCGCTTTGTGAATGATTATGTTAGATTTTTGCGTGGTGTGCAGTATGTTGACACATTCTTGGTGTGACTCTATAATGATTTCTCGTAAAAAAAAAATCAGAATTCTTTGTTGGAAATCGCAATTTAAAAAACTAAGTCGAGTTTTTATTACTTGATTTTTCATGAATAAAGATTTATATTTTCTAGATCTATTGTTTGAACCGCACTAATCGTTTGTGTGTTTTGTATTTTATATCAATTTTTACACTGAAATTGTTTAAAATCATTTTGATCAAGAATCTATTTCTCCACAGGTTTTGTTTTAGGCATATTGGCATTTAGCACCAACAGCATCGCATCGGTACATGAAGCAAATAATGAAGTCATTGGTCTTTGGCAATCCTGCATAAACGATCATTGTTGGACTACACATACAGCTCTTGAGGTTCACCGCAAAAGCAAGGGTGCGTGATATCAGCTTATGAAAATATTTGTTTTTTTCCCCCTATTGTTGTCTTTTCATTTGCGCTTCACGTCAAACTCTCTTCTCTCCCTCTATGTCTATTTTTTTTAATAAATAAAATATTTCTGGTGATGATACGTCATTTCATCATATTAGATTGATAAAAATAATATATGAATTATTTCAATAAAGTTCAATTTTACTTGTTACTTTATTTTAACTAAAATGAAATTCGAGAAGCTCATTTCCATCGGATTAGGCTATTAATAAAAGCCAGCAGTGTATTTGTTGTTGTTTTTTCTGATTTGCCAAGTATATCCCCAGCCTTTTACGTTATTACAAGGCTGATGTTTTAAAAGACTCATTCCTTTGAAACACTTAGAAGCTTTGATTGTTAAATGGCAAACATTTATGAATTGTTTGTCAAAATATTCTTTTAAATATCGATGAATTACCCACACCAAATGTTAGTACAAAAACAAAATTCCCTCACAACCCCACTCCCTTTTCCTCTTTTTCTAAAAAAGACAACAAAACTAAAAACTATTACCCATGTTAAAAATCTTTAAGAAACTTAAGTTTTACTATTAAATACTTAAGTGCAAAGTGAGCACATTTATAATGAATTATTATTATTAATAATAATTTTATAAGTATTATTATTATTATTATTTTATTATTATTGTTATTATTATTGTTATTATTATTGTTATTTAGCTACTCATTCACTAACTCGCTTCGTATTCATTTAAAATCCTTTGAGGTGTGATATTGGGAATTCTTATATGCGTACATGTTATTGAATAGGTTGGATTAAATTTAATAAGCCATACCTGGTCCTCGGGCCTGTAATCTCGTTTCTTTCTAATACGACACTGAAGATTTTGTGTGTGTGTGTGTGTTAAGTTTGCTTACAAAATAATAAACAATGGAATTTTTTTCTTTCCAATGACTAAACTAAATGTAAGTTTATGTATTTCACCCCTGGCAAACTTGAATTAAGTCTGAAACAGGCTCTCGGCTTCCTTTCAAATAAAATTAAATACTGGACATTTATTGAAGGGACTTTGATTTAAACAATAATTTTTTATATATCTATTGCTCAGGAATTAATATAAAAAAATCACCCCTATTTCTATCCCTCGCCTGACCTCACTATCGTCACCAGCTTGGTTGTACGCTAGTAGAGCCATGATGTCCATTTCCCTCATTGGAGAGTTCCTCACTATTCTGATGACGTCTTTGGCTATGTTCCTTGTAGTCACCAAATCTGTGGCATTGGCCACTCCGATGGTGACCGGGTTATCAGGTATGTAATGATTACATTATTCGGGTCACTATATGTGTGTACCACTGCATGTGGTTAAATTTTATATATATATATATATTATTTTAAGTGTGGGAAATACAAAGATAATTAATTTGATCAATATATATTTTGCAATGTTCGGAATTTAAACTAAATCGAGATAGGATAGCAAAAGTTAATTACTCAATTTTTCTGCATATTATATGTACATGATCTATCTATGTTATGTTTGTCTACATACTGTTTCTTTCTCTTTTCTTAAAATACCAAGGGGCATATTTTAGGGCTATGGAAAATGATCTCTTACAGACAATGAAGGTTCATGACAGCAAATGAAATAGCGTTCACAAGTTTCATTGACCACTAACGAGCATGGGATTGTACGGAAATAAACCATTAATTTTTCGATAAATTGGCTAAAAAATTGTTAAGGATTACATTTTTTTAAAATGCTTAATCGGCCCATCACTTAAAAATTATTGGAAGTCAAAAAGAAAAATAATAATATTAATATATAGCAGCCGATAAATAATAACAAATTTCGATTGCATGAAAATTTTGGTTTTAAACTATTGACTGACGGGAATGTTTAAAATGTCGATAAGTTTGCTTACCATGGTTCTAACACTTCGCCTACTTATCTAACAAAATAAAAAGCGTATTAAGCTATTGGCAGTAATGGAGACTGAGTCAGGTACATAAAATAACTACAGCTCTTCTGAAGCATTATTGCGTTACAAAATTGAGATGAAAATTCCTGAATCCATTAACTCTCTACAATGGTGGAAACGTACTGAAAATCGATATCCGAAAATGTCATGCCTTGCCAAGAGCGTATGTGCATACCAGTTGCCTCAATTCCATGTGAATGATTGTCTAGCTCGGCTGGTTATATTTATTTCAATTAGACCCGCTCATCACTTGAACCGAATAATGTCAACACGCTTGTCTTTTCTGTAGTTGGTTAAGAGATGACATATATAAAGAAGACATTGAAGTGCTATTTAGATTTTCGACAAGAACGTTTAATAAGTGTTACTAATGTCATCATGAATTTTAAATTTAGGATTTAATCTAAATTAACAGTTAATTAATCGTTAATCTTTCAAAAGTTAACTATTCAATTTAAATTAATCGTTAACAGCCTTAATATCTTTACATTTTTATTCATATATATTAAAATAAACTTTTGTTTTGATTTCTTGCATTTATGATATAAATTATAAAGTTTTAATTTTAACACCGAAAAGAAATAGGAGAAAGCTTTTCATTTATATTTTAAACTATTGAATTTTCTATTTCAAATTACCTAACCCCAATGTGACCCCTAAACATAAAATACTTTTTGAAGTACACTTTGCTACAACGTTACATTATGGAGTTGAAATTCATCGTTGGCTTAAAACAAAATTAAACAATGTTAGGGCTGGTTCTGATTTTTAAAAAGGTAGTGATTATCACCTCGTCAGGACGACCAAATAAGCCCGCTGCATACGCGCTCGTCCACTCCCGGTTATTGCTATTCTTGGTAAATAATAAAATATCATTGGTGTTTGTGGCTGAGTATTGATAGTAAGACAGTACGCTACATCGCAGGTCCGGGGTTCGACTCCTTACTGATGCCTAATTTAATTATTTTTTTTTTAAAAAAACAATTCTACATGAATTGATAATGAATAAGATTTTTTTAATGGTTTGTTTTGATGTTAGGTTTAGGGATACACTTAAGGGTTACGTTAAGTGATAGCTTTTAGGGTTTGGGTTAGGTTTAGTGATAGTTTTTAGGGTTTTGGGTTAGGTTTAGTGATAGATTTGAGAGATTGTTTGAATACACATATAGAATCGGAGGTTCAATGAAAGGCGCAGTGAATACTTGTAACTCTTCAATTTTATAAACATCATTTTATAAACAATGTTACCAAGAATAGCAATAACCGGAAGTGGACGAGCGCGTATGCAGCTGCATATTGGGTCGTCCTGACGAGGCGATAAACACTACCTTTTAAAAAAATATTTCCCTTAAAAAGATGTAATCCTACATGTGGAAGAAAATCAGCAGTCCCGAGCCTGCGCTCTTCATGGGGCTTCCCGGAAAACCCCCTCAGCCCTCTGGCCCCCTAAGGGACGTAAAGACTGAGAAGCCCCCCCGGAGCGGTCGCTGCTACAAGCGGCCGCCTGGGCGTCCAGGGCACTGGGCCGAAAACGCCTCCCACTAAAGTGTGCCTCCCGAGGGAGGTGTGGAATTTCCCTACTGTGACTCGCTATCAACATAGTATCACTTTGGCGCCACCACGGCAAAGCTTACGAGTCTATATAGTTTAGATCGCCGCAAAGCGTGTAATCAATTATTTCGATTTATTATATTTTATAAGGCATAAATAGATCCCTTTTAGTCGTGATGGCCTATTTCGCGTAATCGTTTTGGTCGATGTAACACACAAACACATACACACACACACACACACACACACACACACATATATATATATATATTAAGAAAATGGAAAAAAATATTAGAAATAATTTCTTAAATTTTAATCGATTAAAACTTTTAATGATTATTCTATTAATTAATTGTTAATTTCCGCATTTCTAATCAACATACATTCATAAGAGAACTACTGCCTATCCTTTATTTTAATCACATCCTCAAATAATTATATAATGTAAATGTTTATTTCATTGGTAATATAATGTAAATGTGAATTGCAGGGGGTTTTTTATACTTAATTGTGTCTCCTAGATTTGCCATTTTTATTGACTCGAAGTTAATAAAAAATCTCTTATTGCTGGTCACCTCTTGCACCATCTACAAATTCATGTGTGTGGAACTTAGTTGGGATGCTCATAAATAAATTAATGTTGTTTGTATTTGGTAAGGCCCAATTCAGTTCCAACATCTAATTGAAAGATGTGACATAAATTTACCAATGATTTAAAAGTGATATAAGTACTACAGAAGAATATTGTGATGCATATCTCATAAATATATATATAAGTGAATGTACATTGCTCGTTCATAAATACCAACACCATTCAGTCTATCGCGATGAAACTTTTAAATAATCATTCATTGGGGCCTGGTGACTCAAAATGTTATATTTTCTTTCCTTATACGAGTCCTATAAAAAAACAAAAAACTTGGGCATTCATTTAAACTGGGCACAGAAAAACATCATCGTCTCAATTAATGTACTAAATACGTCTCGCCTAAGCGTTTAAGACTTTATGGCACACGATAAATACAAGTCACATGTTTCTATCAAGATCAAGATTACAGTTTGTAGGGGCTTTGAACTCAACAGTTTTCACCGATTTTGCCCGGCGGCCTATTGCCACGTTTATTTCTTATATAACTTGTATAAAGAATTTTTTTTTATTTCGATGAAAATCTGAGAAGTTGCTGGAACTCTTTTCGTGCTTTAATTAACAGTCATTTGAAGTCTTATGACATGAAGCATGACTCATGTGAGGCAGCAGGAGGATCCTGGCTGAGCCTCCTGGCGTTTTATCACACTAAAAGGGTTAACAAAATAGGAAGATATCAAACAACAGGTCACTAAGCCAAGACAACAGGCCAGGAGAGATAGCGCTGGGAAAACCCCTGATGAATCCCCACCATCTCATGTCCAACATGCGGACACACCTTTTGGGCAAGAAAATGGCTAATAAGTTGATAAGCCACATAGGAACACATAAGCTGCCACAGCACGTGGCTAATGGGATAAGAATGGTCCTCGTTGACAAAAAACACATGCATATTTCGTACTAGTAAAAGTTATGACAGAATACGTTTGTAAAATGTGTAATATAATTAGCATACAACATTACCATATCCCAATTCTTTTTAAAAGCTAGAAGCCAAACAGCGTCACGTGCATAAATTGTCCCCTGAGTTTTCGATTTCTTTTTCAGTTGTCTTCGGTCTCATTGGATGTGGCGTTGCTGGTGGTGAGAGCGTACGGGTCTTTAACAGCATTAGTGGCTCTTCTCATCTTACAACTGGCTGGTCGTTTACCTTGTTCATGGTCGTCCAAGTCTTGTTCTTTGTAGCTGGAGGCATTTATCTCATCGATCTTAGATTAAAGCGTCAAAGAGAGAGGAGAGCAGAAACAGTCAATGCCTAAATGAGGACAAGACAAATTTTGATTCTCTTTGTCCTTATCACTCTCTCACTTTATCTCCTCTCTCTCTCTCACTTTCTATCTCTCTCTCTCTCTCTCTCTCTCTCTGATTCCTCAGTGGCGTAGCTAGGGGTTTGGGGCCTGGAGGGCTCTTTGGGGGCCCAGATTTTTGACATTCGAGATCATCATATGAGATCATGTACATACTAAATATATAAGTTTAAATTCAAATTGGTGCAGTATATATTTATAGGTTTTTTAAAAAAAAAAATCAATTATAAGACTCTTAATGAATAATACCGTTGTTTATTGGCGAGAAAATGAACAATTTCAATTCATATCTCGACACGCTGTGCTTTCTGTGTAGCAAAGGCATCTATTACATCATCTAGATCTGTGACATTAAAGCCATGCTCCTAAGCCTTTCTAGCGTCAGTGTGCTCCTGAGATAGTTTTTGATTAACTTGAGTTTTGAGAATGATCTCCCTCATTTGTAACAGGAGTTAGCAGTATTCGGGTGAAGCCAGCTTCCTCAATAATGTCAATTGGTGATTGTGGAACTGGTTTGTTGATGAAAACTACTCGAGCATCAATGACATCATTGAACAAACAGGAAAAAGTAACACAATGTTTGATCATCGTCTCATCATCCATAGACGCCAGCAGTTGTCTCGGTTCAAGATGAACACCAAATGTGTCCACACGGTTTTCCAACCTTTGCAATCTGTTTTACATCTCTATATGAATTATGTCCAGTACTTCTGTCTCAACTCGTTTGAATTGCAGTTCCATTGACAATCCTACATCAGAATCAGAACTCAACTCCCTATCAAAGTTTTTTCTTTCTTCTGGTTGTTTTGTTTACATGAAATCCATAGCATTCATTGCCTTATTTTGAGCTTTAAATGGATTGGGTGACCTAACTCGTTCGTTTCTCATCATTGTGCAGAAAGCAAGAAAGGGTATTAATCTCTTCAGTAGTTTCCCATATGTTCAGTCCAGACTATTCTAGTTTCTCGTGTACTGTATTGATTGGGCGCACAAGGGGATTTGATCAGAATTCCAGATGCGCAAATAATTCATAATTTTCCATTGCATGAAGAAGATTTAGTGCACAACGTCTAGTGTCCACTCTTTCAGTTGTTTATTTAGAAAGACTATTCCATATCTTGATGATTTTGTCGAGATGCAAGGAAACTGACGACGTAGCTTCTTATCTTGAAGACCACCTTGTTTCATTCGCCATGATTGTGAAATTTCGTTACAGGTATGAGCATAAATATACAAACTATTACCCTAATATTTATGGCTATGGACAGATGGCTTATAGGATGTCATAAAATAGAAGATAACGATAAAATTTAATCAAGATATAGTTGGGTGTTTTTTTTTTTAATAAAAAACTGGAGATGTGTATTGACAATTTCTAGTAAAATTTTTACCTGTTCTTACACTCGTGTTGATTGATTTATTTAATTTTTAATTCCTTGCAACGATGCCACTAACTTATATAACATCTTGAATAGTAAGATGGCGGTGGCGTAAAAAAAAATTGGAGACACCTTTGGTGGCCCTCTTCAAGTGAGGGCCCGTGGGAGTTTTGAATTTTACTCCCTCCCACAGCTACCCCTGCTCTCTGTCTCTCCCTCACTCTGTCTCTCTCTCACTCTGTCTCTCTCACTCTGTCTCTCTCACTCTGTCTCCCCTACAAAAACTTCATTGAAAGATTTTGCTATACTACTGCTTTATGTGGTTATATTTTTTGTTAATAGATCGTTAATCTATAAATTTATGCATTGCAAAGAAAACCAAATAAACACAAACGTAACATGTGTCTTATAAAAGATATTTGATCTAACCTAAACCATTCAGTGTTACAAAAAACACAACAAATGTAGAAAGATTGACTTTGGTATAAACACTCTTTTTGTTTGTTTTTTCCTCCCCCTTTCCACACAAAGCCCATTTTGACTTTTTAAATTCTTGTTTTAAGAATGTTTCGCGTTTAAATGATTGTGTGATTATGTTAGAGCTGAAGGCACTGCTCTCGGTAAACTTCAATTTTTACATTCATATTATCAGCTTGTGTCAAGTTTAAAACTGTTCCAAGGTCTATTTAATTTACCGCCGTTTTAATTTAAGACTCCCGAGCTCTTAATGTTGTCTAAAGAAATAAGCAATCGTTAAAAACTACATCTAGTCTCTACACCGTTTTAATAAGGGCGTAGGCAGGTGTTACTGTGCGCGCATTGTGTCGTTATTTGTATTACAACTTATTGGCTATTTTTTTATGTATATCTATTATTATTATTATTGTTATAAAGGCGTGTGTGGGAAAGAAGATTCCCGCGATTTTTTAGAGCTCCAAATCAAGTTTAAGTTAAAAGCACGTTAAAAACCAAAACCTAGTTAATTATTGTTACAATTTAAATACTTCCCACATTGCCTTATTAATTAAATGTTTAAAGATTCCACCCTACATCAATGACGTCTTGCATACTTTTCCAAAGATTTGTAAATAATGCGTACTTTTTTTAAGATTGCTATTTAAAGCAGTAAATGGTCTACAAAATTTCATGATTAATAATAGATGCCGTTAGATGTTACATGTTCTTAATACTTCATAGTACAACTATTGATGCCATCAGATGTTATGTGTTCTTAATACTTTATAGTACAACTATTGATGCCATTAGATGTTATGTGTTCTTAATACTTTATAGTACAACTATAAATGCCGTTGGATGTTACATGTTCTTAATACTTTATAGTACAACTATTAATGCCGTTAGGTGTTATATGTTCTTAATACTTTATAGTACAACTATTAATGCCGTTAGATGTTACATGTTCTTAATACTTTATAGTACAACTATTAATGCCGTTAGATGTTACATGTTCTTAATACTTTATAGAACAGCTTTTAGTAAACTAAGTCTTAAGGGTGTTCTTTACACTTACCAGATAAACTTTTAATAAACTAAGTCTTAAAGATTACTTTAATTTATTTTAGCTACTTGAAATCCTATGACTTTTTTGTAACAAAGTTTATTTTTTATTTTAAATGTATTGAATTATATGTTATAAATTTTGGAGTACGCTTCTTGTGGGCAGTAGAGTTAAATTTTAAAAAAATAACTTTTTAGTAAAGTACACGATAATTATTGTTAATTTATTATTTTCTACTTGTGAAATATTGATAACTAATTTTTAAAGACCATATTATATTTCATTAAAATTAAATTTTAATTGACAGAAACATTTTTATGTTGGAAGAACTGTAATCCTATTTTCCATATCAAATCACATTTGCTTTGCTTTGAAAAGTATCTGGTTTAATTTTGACCAAAAGTTGAAATTTTAAATTAAGATTCAAGACTAGACTCAATGCATAAAGCATAGGACACAATAATCTTCCATACAAAAGGAGCGTCTGTAACAGATAAGTTAAAATAGAAGATTTATTGCAAATCTTAATAAAAATGTTGGAAATAAATGGAGCAATCATTTCAAAATAAACTTAGCTATACTATAACTGTTAATAGAAACATTTTTTCTTAAAAAGAGAGAACCTTGTTTTAATTTTACTGTTGTTCCTTTAGTTTTTCTCTGGAAACGTCTTTAACACTTCCTATGATGATGATTGCATTTCAGACTTTATCTTATTAATAAACTCAAAAAATATGTGGGGGGTTTATTTATTTTTATTAATTTGAAATGATAAATCACTAGATTTTATCATTACTTTTTGTTCTCTTATGCCATTAAAATATTTTAACTTAATATTTAAATGCTTCGTTTAGAATTGAAATAAATTTAATTTTGAAAATAGAAGGCATGGCATGGTATAATTGAAATTGGTTTAAGAGGTTGATATTGGTTTACCTGTGTCAATTTAAAAATTGTGTCATCGTTTGTTGGCGCCAATTTATGAATTTCGTAATTGTATACTGGTGTAATTTATTATATGTTTTAATTGTTTGCTGGTGTCAATTCAACAATGGTGTCATTTTTGGCTTGTGTCAATTAAAGAATTTTGTAATTGTTTACCCGTGTTCAAGTTTAAGAGTTGTCATATGGCTAGTGTAAAATGCGAGTCAAATTTTTTCAAAACTTTAAGAATATTCTTATCATAAGGAACATGTTGACTGACACTGCTGATTATATTTCCTCTCAAACAGAGCTTCTACATATTCTAACACGAGACACCTGTTTAGCAGAGTACCCAGGGTCGCAGTGCATAGGGAAAGAAATGAGCAGTAAAATGAAGTTACCTATAAGTTGCTTTGTTCACACTGACACTGGATGAAATGAACAAAAATGACACACCATTTAAATACATACATTTATTTTGTTAGCGCTGAATGAATGTATACAAAAATTCTCTCCGACATCTGTTGGTTACACGATATAAAATTCAAAATTACATCCTTACATCCCCATATAATCTACATATAGTTAATCACAAATTACTGCTGTAACATTAATTTTAAAGATCATTTCCATCACCAACACAGATGACACTGTTAATTTACCATTCATGTTGGTTTACCTACAGTTACAGTTACAAAACTGAATAACGATATCTGAAGATACAATAAAAAGTTTTATAGAAACTTGAGGGCATTATTAAGAACTACCAACATTCCCATTTCATCACTTACAGTTAACAGATGAATTTAACTGCTGTGGTACAGTGTAGACACCATTAAGCTGGGGTAAGTAATTGACAAAATGGGGGTGAGACTGCAATCAGGCTTATAAATTAGTAAAATGGAAAAGAAGTAAACACGGTATGGGTTAGCCTGACAGGACGTAACAAAACAGCGAACGTTTCGACAAAGAGCCTTCCTCAACGAACAAACAATACACAAACTAAACGAATATAATCTTCTTCTTCTTCGTTCTCAATATTGAATATTGAGTTTTGCGTGCCACGAGTTTTGCGCCAATTGGCCCGTGGTCTCAGACTTAAGCCTGCTGTATTTTCTGGATTTGCTTCCATAGCCTTTGGTCAGCCAAGACCATCTGCAAGGCAGCAGTTGTTTTTTTGGCAAGTGATGCAGCGTTCACATGCCACGGCTAAGGGTTCCACGCATTGCCCCGCCGCTTTTCACCCATTTGGAGCTGGGTGGGACTCGGGGACGCCCTAGGCCCCGGGAGCGAGTCCTTGGCTTCCCATGGATTCGAACTCGTGACCATCAGAACGACAGTCGAGCGCGCTTGCCACTCGACCACAGTGGCCCCAAACGAATATAATAATAATTTATAATATTTTCACCGCAGCTAAGTTTTTATTTATTTTTTATATTCTTATATTCGTTTTATTTGTGTATTGTTTGTTCGTTGAGGAAGGCTATTTGCCGAAACGTTCGCTGTCTTGTTATGGCCTGTCAGGCTAACCCATATCGTGTTTACTTCTTTTTCATTTACTATAAGTAATTAGTACGTTGAAATTTTTCAGTTTTTTTGTCAACTGGTAAAGTGAAACGTATTTAGTAATATAAAAAACTGAGCATTAACTAAGCCAGTTATCTATTAGTGAAGTGGCAGATTGTTTAAAGACATCATTAGATGCAGCAGCTGTTTATTAATATACTGGCCAGTTTTAAAAGAGCTGCAAATAAAGTTTATTCCATCAAATCACTGTCATACTCTCATATCACCAGTCACTTCATTGTTCAGTACTACACAGTCTCACACATTTATTTAAATAACAGACCTTTAATATAGAAAATGAAACTGGAATCAGACTAGTCAATGAAATATTAGTAGTGGACTCCACAAATTCCCTATAACTTTGTTTCTGTGTCAGACCTGTCCATTAATTCCCTATGTCTTTGTCTCTGTCCTGTCAATACCGGTAATTCCCTATAACTTTGTCTCAGACCTGTCCACTGATTACTTATAACTTTGTCTCAGACCTGTCCACTGATTACTTATAACTTTGTCTCAGACCTGTCCACTGATTACTCATAACTTTGTCTCAGACCTGTCCACTGATTACTTATAACTTTGTCTCAGACCTACCTGTCTACTTATTACTCATAACTTTGTCTCAGACCTGTCCACTGATTACTTATAACTTTGTTATCCTCTTGCCTATCCACTAATTCCCTCCACTTCTGTTAACCTCACACGTTCTTCTTACAAGAAACAGCAAAACAGTTCATCTGGGATTTTCCCAAAGAAATGACAACTTAGATCAATACATAGTAATTCCGCCATGAAATAACAACCATAATCCAATACATGTTTACTTCACCTTTGAGAGCTGACTTCAACTTTGTCTTTCTGGCATTTGATATAGTTTCTAGAGAAATATCTAGTTAAACATTTTGTTTTCCTTTTACCTTAAAATTTTAGTAGCTTTATGTTTCATTTTTCCAGATATGTGTTGTTTAAGACTATGATAACAATTTTTAAAAAAAACTTAAATCAAGCATTTATATTACAATGAGCAAGATCAGAATTCAAAAAACTTTTAATCATAAAAATTGATTATAAATAAACCACTCCCTATTTAATATTCCAACAAAAGTTTCAGTAGTTTAATGACACAAAAAAAGACTCTTCTGACCACGCAATAAATAAAAGACAAAAAAAAGTGCATACTTACGTCAAATAATTATATATCGATTGTAAAGGGTGTAATTTTAATGTGATAAAACAACTGTATTCAAATATTAATAGAGCTCTGAACCATAGACCAATAAATTCATATATTGTGAATAGTAATATGAAATGAAATGTGCTAACCTTGCTGGTTGCTAAATTTATGTTAGAAAGATGTCAAACATTTGATTTTCATTACAGGCTCATCAAATTATTATCCTGGACTAAGGTTTACAATTCCAGTACAAATATGGTGTTTGTGCACTTAATAGAGTCAAGAAGAGGAAAAACCTATGTTTGAAAAGGTTCATGTTACTTAGAATAATGTATTTCAATCAAACATTACTGTTGAGAAAATTTGCATCAAGTTTGTACTGTCATTACATCATCTCACATGGAATGAATTCTGAAATACCCCACCTCCAGTCAACACAGGTGGAAATTTTAATCTCATTAAAGTGCTGTTGCTTTTTTTTCACCAAATGGAATATGGCCATTTTGTTCAAGGGGAGAGAACATCATATCAACAGTCATAAAATATTTGATGAATTATTTCACTGATATTTAGTGCCATTGGAATCATCAGGCCATCGATATCACCCTGCTAAACATCACTACTTTATGATTTAAGTGGAAAATTTAAACTAATTAATTCAAAAGTAACTCCTAAAGCAATCATCAGACATAACTAAAATAACTCAATAAAGGTGGGTTGTTGTTTTTTTAAGATGTGGTATAGATTGAAAAAAGTCAATAAAAATATTACATTCTTATAAATATTTAAATATAATAATGATTTATGACAGTCCAACAGTCACTATAAAAACTAAGCAAGTCAGGAAAATAGAACAGATGAATATCATAAAAGCTGAAGTATTTTTTTTAAGGAAAAAAGATCTTATTTCAGAAAAAAAAAGTTATATTTTATCAAATGTAAATTTACTTGCAATCCTCAATAAAATAAGATCATATATATTTATCTTAAACTGTACATACAGAAGCAAAAAAACCAATGTGAGTTCAATACACGTCAAACAATGAATATCCATTTTGGTCTCCAGGAAAACATACATGGAAAAAAATCTTTCCACTCCACCCAAAGTGATCAGTGATAAGCACAATGAAAAGATTTTTTTTAAAATAGTATTACCCATTTGTGTAATAAATAGATCAATTTATAAATAATACACAGAGATTGCTGGTTGGACTTACTTTAACATAGTTTGAAAATAATAAATCTTTTATAAATGGACATTCCTTCTTTGAATTTTTATCTTTTAGCCCAGTGTCATGAAAATTAAATGTAAGTATCTGAAATAGCAAAATCTGACAAACAATGTCTTTAAATTATACAGTGAATAAAAAATGAATTCACTAATTTCATATTGGTGTCAACATGACAAGATTTAAAAAACTAGGATATGGTCTGAGGAAACTTAGTTCTTAAAGATTATTATTGGTAAAAAAAAAAAACAGAATATTTTTATCAATTAATGGAGTATAATCTTCCACATTCAGACCTTTTAAATCCGAACACATTTCTTTAACACCATCCTATTCTTGCGAAGAGTTTAGCCACACCCTCCAAGATAATACTATGCAGTAGTCTGGAGATCAGACCTCTCAATAAAAAGATGGTTTGGACACAAGAGCAAGTCATCATTTCTTACCATCATACTGCTTCAAAATTCATTGTACTTTCTTTGTGGTATAGACCCAAGTATTTCCTAGTGATTATATCCCTCACGTAACATGAACACTGACATGTAATACAAGCGGGAAACAATTTATGGTCAGAGAGAAATGTTGCCTGGAATATACTTTGCTTTTCTTTTAACTTATATAAAAGTACAAAAATATGCAGTGTAAATCTGCAGCTTAATGTTAAAATAAGTCTTCATACCACTGTGAGATTTGTGTCCAGTATGTGTATGATATTGCTGTCAACATAAGACCCATGCTGACATATAAAGGGGGGTAAATGCTTGTTGTGGAGTATTCTTGTGATGTCTCAGTGTCTTGCAAGGCTTTAAGACAAAGTGCCCTTGTTTTGTTCCTGTGTGGATCAGTCTCAGGTATTCTGTCCATTATCTGGAGACAAACAATCAAAGAATTGAATGAATGGCACAATATACAACAGAAACTTTTTTGTTTTAGGTATAAGTGCAAATATTTAAATGTAATAAAATGCACAATAAACAAAAATGAATTCTCTTTTGATCGTTTACCTTTTTATCCTTGGGAAGTCTTGTTTTTTTAAATCCATCTCTTCCCAAAAAAAGAATTTCCAATAAGTTTGTAATAAGTCCAAACAAGCACTATTGACACTATTTACAAGCTAAAATTTCCAGTCTAACTAAAAGATCGGATGTTTGCATTATACTAACACTAATGTCACTATCGATCTTTTCATCCAACACAAAGTACATTTTATCAACTCAATTTCTGTTAAATTTCAGCCTGTAAACTCCACTTTATCGCTTCAGGAATCCAAACCATCAATTTTGAACACTCACACAAAAAAATTGGAAAAAATTGAAAAAGCGAACACAATAAAGAGAACATGTGTGGAAATGTAGTGAAATCCATACAGAACAGAAGAAACAGGAAATCACGTGCCGGAAGTCTCGCGATTTAAAAAATGTGATATTTTGACTGATGGTTGTCAGGGTTATGAGAATCACTGTTTTTTTAAAGTGATATGTCTGCGTGGACACAAGCTCATGGATGATGTTTTGTTAGCGAGATTCACGTGGTGGCGTGGATCACAGTCTATGCAAGGTCAGTCCAGGCCCACGGGGTATATAACTGGGGTGTGTCTCGGCAGTCAGTACAGAAGTCGACGGAGCACACAGGTGAACACGGGACAAGTGAACACAAGAGAGACACGAGGCTTAGCGGTGCCCAGGGTCGGTCTGTTGGACTAATATTAATAGAGATGTACATATGTTACGAGGGAAGACTCGTGTGAATAAAGATTGCTTTTAGTGCAAGGACTTTTGTGTTCGATCTATGTACGCAAGTTGGCGGTGAAGTCTCGATCAGAATCCCTAGACAACGATCACCCAACACTGGTAATACCGACCGTTTTTGGCCACTTTGCACGTTTAGGGGTAAGACCGTTTTGGCCGCTAAACCCAGTAAAGGGTTAGGAGAACAAGAGTTAAATAAAATCAAACTAACCTAAAAAAAATATCTATAAATACTGGCATAAACTTTAAAATGGGGTTTTGAAATACCTTGGTTCCACTAGTATACACCAAAAATTGCCTTAACTATATTATGAAGATTCTTGACAAAGAATCCTTTCATGAAAGAAAGTTATTTTATCTTTACAGAATCCTCACAAGTGATACCCCACTTCCTGGTACTCATTTAAAGTTTATTTTAGAATCTCAGATTTACTGCCTGAATATTTACATTTCTGTCCAACAGAAGAAAATTTCCAGCAAATCTTGTAATAGTTTTGTGAGTCCTATTTAAGAGTATAAAGGTGTTATTTGTCAGTATTTTCAAAGTAGCATTACTATGACAGACCAAGCAACATTTTACGTAGACATTCATCTATTTTGATGCTTGTGTAAGATCTAATCATGTAGTAAAATATTTCTCTAAAAAATAACCTGGCAAAAAGAAGTGTTAAGAAAATAAAAACACAATTTTTTTCAGGTAACACATACAACTGACAATTCTACCTCAAGTCTTTACAGGTAACATTCAGTCTGACTCTACCTGTTTAGTAAAATGCCTCATGATGGCTTTGACCTTCTCAAAATGATTTGCATCCAGCATCATCCGCACGGCCTCCCCTTTACGAATTTTCACGACACCCGTAAACACTTTGGGGTTATTGTAGCAGCGCTCTAATGTAGCTATCGCCATGACCTTCAGATGAGAGATAAAATGTGTAAAGAAAGTGTGACAAGAGACAGAATGAGAGAGAGAGGGGTAGCTGAGGCTGCACTTTTTAGTCAATGATTAGTTATAAGTATAAGGATATACAATGATGGATTAATATGATCTTTTAGTTTGTTAATTAACTCCTTAAGAGAACCTTAATTATCATGTTTTTAAAAGTCATTGTACTGAAATCACTCATGGCCTGGTCATTTATTTACCAGCTGGGTTGGAACAAAACTTTAATTATTGCTTAAAAAAAGACAAGATGAAAAGACTTAGTGATCTTAAAAACTTAATTGTGAGTTGCAGCCCCTCACATATACGGCACCATGGTACATACCTGAGGGATGGCAACAAAGTTAAAAATACTTTGGTTCTTTAGCCGACTCATGAAGAGCAGGGATGATTGTACATGTTCCAGGGCACTTGTGATCAACTCATTCAAACAGACCACAGCTTTCTCCCTGTTCTCGGGCTGGGCAAAGTCACCTATGTCTTTTGCATATTTGCTCCAGGCCTGTTCGGAGCAAAGAAATTACTTAAATAAATAGATGCATATAAAATTGTTTAAGAATCATAAATATAAACTCTTTTTATGAAGCTTCATGTTTTGATAAACAGGGCAGTTCAACATTACTTACCGCTCTGGGCCAGAAGATCCTCTTGTCATTCCAATCTTCTAAATAATCCCTGATGATGTTGGTCTTCTGTAAGAACAGTCCCAGACTGTTGGCTAAATCTGTGTCCTCACCAACGATGGGGTCTTCCAGGCCAGAGCCAGAAAAAAGACGGCAGAGCCCTATGCCAACAAGGCCAGCAACATAGTGACAGTACTGAAGTCAAATAAAGAGGCCATTAAACCAAAACATATTTTTCAATTTCGAATTTGTAATATAATGAAACCATACATTATTATAATATAACATTTGGAAATCATGAAACACATGGTTACAGCTGTTATCACAAGAAGATGTAAGAAAAAAGAAGAAAAATAAGTTTTTCTTTTGTACATTAAATTAATGTAGCACATATCTAAAAACAAAAACAATGCATATCCCTTTTTAAAATCCTAATACATTCTCCACCCTCACTTTAAAAAAAATTGCTTGTGTTTTAAAGTTACACGCTTCCTTGTCAACCTGAACTTGTTTTGATTGAAATAGTAATAGTGAAAGGAAAATAGAAACCAATAGTGAGGGGTTATTTGCCAAAATTGCACTTGTTTTTTTTTTTAATTTGATAATGATATGAAAATGGATTATGAATTTAATAAAAATCAATATCTCATTGTAAGTAGACAGTAGGCTTATTGCTGCCATCTGACAATAATGATCCTGTTTCAAACATTAACAGTAAGTACTTAAAATATAGAAACAGTTATTAACCTCAGAGCAATGTTCCCTCTGAGGTTTGTTGGTACATGTGCAAAGTAAAATTAACAAGTCTGCAAGGTTGCACAGCATCCATTTTTTATTCAATATTTTACAAAATTTGCTGTGCAGTATCTGCACAGCCATGCAGATTAAAGGAAATATTGTTGGGGAGAGAGGGGAGGGGTATAACCTCTGAAAATGACTGACCTCATCCCAATCTTCCATGGAGTCAACTTTTTTCTCTATATATATGGACATTCCTTCCCCCATCTTAGCACATATGTCTGAAATTACGTCTCTGTATATCTCTTCAAGGGCACGAAATTCTTTAGATACCTGTAAACAAGAAAAGGGAATAGAAATATAGAGCAAATATGTTAACATATAGAAATCAAATTTGAAAAAGAACCATATCATTTAATTAATAATTATTGTTAGAACAGTAAGTGGTAAATTGGAAGGAAAAAGAATCAATAAAAGAGCAAAAATGAAATGTATCTTACACTTGGAAATTTCTCTAGAACTATTTTATGTTGATCTTTACTTTCCATATATTTCCATTCAGGATCAAGTAAATTTTTATGAAATTCCTTTAACATAGTTTTCTTAATATCTTTGGGTATAGTCATGTCATCCTCTACAGTGTCAAGGGCTCTCAGCACCAGGTAGAAAATGCAAATGGCATTTCTGGATCAAAAATGATACAATTTAATTGAAAAACTCAAATAAAAATGTAAAACTTTGTTTTATTTTAATGTCTCACGTCAAAACTTAATAAATGTTAATGTTGTGTTAAAGTATATTTAAGGTATAACATAGTAAGTTTGTTGAATCTGCTTGTTTTTGAGGTTCTGTTTTTAAAAAAAGACTTTATAACTGTTCATTAGTAGTAGCCAGCTAGTTTTTATTAAGCTCATAGAAGCCACAAGAGAATGTCACAAATTTAGTCTAAGTCTGAACAAATTTTCCGCGCCTAAAAAAGGCGTTTTCACATTACTTGTGATAGCTCTCATGCTCGAAGCTTAGCAATTAAACCTATTAAAAATCAAATTTTAAAAACTTAAATGCCATATTACTCTCCAATAGTGAAAGGCAGTTATTACATTTTAAAATTAAAGTTAAAGGCTGTTAAAAGATTTGACAAAAAATATTAACTCCACGTTATTTGCTAATACAATCGAATTGATGTAATGTTTAACTGGTTCAGATTAAACAGGATAAGTCCTGTTGAAGTTTGGGTAAGGTACCTGAGCTCTCCATCTAAGGCCTGAATAACAGCTGCAAAACTTCTGCTTGTCTTATTTAACAGATCGTAACACTCTCGTAGAGATGGACTCATAGTACTCTAAAAGTTTGAAAACGTGAAACAAAATTGTTAAATTATGCAACACCATCATTTTTATTATTAAACAATGTCTCATCTATTACAGATGCTTGTTATATACTATGAAGATGAATATTTTATGTATCACTACATTGTTTAAAAAAATTTAATCTAAGGCTATTAGTTGAGCTAAGAAAAATGAAATTATTTTATTTTTAATAGTTCTAACGTATAATTTTACTTACAAAATCACATTTTGGCATAACTACTTCGCATCCTCCAAACTTGAACCGAAGCAGAGCATACACCTCATCAGGATGAGCAAATGATTTTAACAGGTCCATTTTTCTGAGTTAATTCTGTGTATAAATAAATCAGTAGTTAAAGCTGAATGATCAATATTTTAAATTTATTTGAATTTATTAGATATGACTAGGCTGATGCAATAAATTCAAAATTTACAGAGGGATGTCAAATAATGGACTACTGTGCACATTAGATATGATAGGCCTATGTTATAATGACCAAGATCAAATTCAAATAGGCAAAGGCATGAGCAAGAGCTCACCATCAACATGGTGCAGACCTTTGTTTCAATTCAACCATAAATGATACCAATTAATATTTATCCATAGCCTACATAATACATAATTGAATTATGTATTGAATTTAAATAAGCTTTGGATGAATCTATTCATTATGTTTAAAGTCCCTGTCATTACTAAGTCTTTATCATTACTACTTTAACTTTTGAGCACCCCAACAAGGCTACAAGTCTAAGTCTTGGGGCCTTGTTGGGGTGCTCAAAAGTTAAAGTAAACAGGCTGACTTTAACTTTACCTTTAAACAGGAAACATACCATTACTCATGACTCATACTAAACTAACTTAGTATAGTATATTAATGTTAATAATAATTACTAAATTATTAATAAAGTAGGAACTATTCATATTCAATTCAGTCACTACATGTAACACTTGCTTTATAATTTATATCCAAATTTTAATTTTACAAGGCCTACGTACAGTAATAAATAAGTATAATAATCATAATGTTACATATAATCAGTTATGACAAGTTATGTTAGTTTTTTAGCATCAGCATAGTTACTAATACTAATAGTTAACAGTAAAGTACAACAGTAACACTAAAAGGTATTTAACTATAGTTATACTATAGACTATAGTCTATAGTAATAGTACAGTATAGTAATAGTATAGTATAGTATAGTATAGTCATAAACTTATCATTAGTCTAGTAGTATAATTATACTATAATTAGTAGTGAATATTGACAGTGACAGTAATGACAGTACATCATACACAACATAGTAACAGTGTTATTGTTTGTTATTTAGCATACACTCTCATACACGACTAACACGAACATGCAATGCCGATGCCACATAGCTCAAACTCATATCGCTACTTTGAGTTAATTTAGACTTGGACTAGCCGCTAGCCTTATACTTATACTATACTTATGTTTTAAGATTGAAGATTAAAAGTTGAGTAGTATTAGTATTAATTAACTACTAGTAGTATTATTAGTATTAGTTATTAGTATTAATTAGTATTAGTATTATCTTTTAGCTTTTTTATTATTATTAGTATTAGGCCTATCTTAAATTAAAATGTTATCAAAACATAAGGAGAGAGTATTAAAAGAAAAGAAAAAGCTTTTAATTATATTCTTTATTCACTTCTAGCTCTCTTACGTACTGTAATTTACGTAAAATATAAATATATAACTTAAATAATCAAATAATTCGGAACTCACAATTTCCTGAAGAAGAAGAAGAAATGATATTTTGAAGACTGAAAGTAAGAATAATTTTATTGGTTCGTTTACACCACCAGAGAAACAGCTAGCCAATCACAATTGCGTTAGTAAGTTAAGTTCTTTTAGTTCCCATAACTATGTATTTATATCTTCCCTAAAATAATTTTGTGCATTCCCCTTTTGTATCTATATTTTTGTGTTCAGTCAAAACATCGTTTGATAAAAAATGTTCATACATCTTCTGTTATGCTTCAAATTAGTAAGATTCGGTATCAACTATCCCCTTTGTGTAATAGCCAGCCCTTTTCATTTTTGTTTTTTCCAAAAAAATTTAATTAAAAAATATAAAATACTCTATAATTTGGCATGGGCAGTATATTGTTAATGACAAAAATCCATATTCAGCTAAATATGGAGATCTACATGGAAATGGTAATAATTGTTTGCGTGCATATTTATTGTTGTTGAATTTGCACCTTTGATTCTGTTTCAAGTGTTTCTCACAAAGCCATCCCACCACTCCTTTATTATAAAATAGTATCATTTTCTCTTAAAACTTACTAGTAACTTTGAATATCTGCAAGCTATTCGTGAAACTGCACCTGTGAAATAGATACTGCATCATTATTGTTGGAAAAGCATGTTTTGATTCAGAAAATCTTTCTTTTAAATCATCCAATGGAGCTTTTAATCATCAAAAGCAAGAATAGTGAAATTATTTTCTTTAAACTATGGTGACTGTGTAACTTTATTTTATCAACACTTCTGTTGTACATATGTTGCACGTGGTGGTCGAGAGGTAGCGCTCTCGACTGTCATACCGATGGTCACGAGTTCGAATCCACACGAAAGTGAGGATTTGTTCTCGGGGCCTGAGGAGTCCCCGAGTCACCCAGCTCCGAATGGGTTCCTAACTAGACAATAGTTAGGCGGCTGGGGTAATGCGTGGAACCCCTGTAGCCGTGGCCTGTGACCGCTGCATCACTTGCCAACAGATCATCTCTCATGGTCTGTGGACGCAATTATCTTCTGCATAGAAGGAGCGTCTGTATATCTAAGATAAGATAAGAGCACCAGCTCGAAGTCACTTCATGCACTGACTTACTTGGTTGTACATATGTTTATGACACGGAGGTTATTAATTAAACCAAATATCTTCTGTTTGCATCGACAAGAGTTTTATATGCTCCTTGGCTGTACCATTTAACATGTTTAGTTTGTCAGTCAAGATATCGGCTATATAAATCACAAATCAAAAATTTTTTAACACACAATCATTACACATCAAATATTTACATAGGCTACATCTATTCCGGCAATTCCCTTTCTAATGCAATCTTACTTCGGTAATCTATTATATAATGCGCCTAAGCGCGTCCGTCAGTGTGTGTGTGTGTGTGTGTGAAGCCCCTATACCACGCAACTCTTGCTAACTTTTTTAAAATTGAAAATATAGACGCAAAATCATAATGATGTTGGGTTTGAGATTAACAGAGGGTGTGGTTTTGGGCGCCGTAAAAAAAACAATTAAGTGGCGTCATGAAGCTTTTATTATATTTATTTATTTGATGTTACTTTTTATCTTGATTATAATCCGAATGTGTGAATATGCATGTGTGCGAGTGTGTTTATGTGTATGTGCGTCTGTGTGTGCGTGTGACTTTGTGTTTGTATTAGTTGTGAAATAACGATTTATTTCATAGATTGCTAAAAGTGAAATTAAATATTGAAAAGAC
>MUZC01004612.1:958312-986873 GCA_002072015.1 Radix auricularia | reverse complement strand
GTGTTTAATTTTTAAGTATTTTTTGTGTATCCTTTCTAAATTGGTAGCCTTAAATTTCTTAAATAAATTCTCCTTTAGTTTGCAATACTTGTTTAATTTAAAATTGAACCAGCATTTATTAATTCTATTTGAAGTTATCTTTGTTGGAACATTCTGATCCATTATGATTTTTAGATGTGTTTTTATTTCCTTCCATATTTCTTCTATGGGGCTATCTATGCTGAATTTACTTAGGAAATTTTTTTGGAAATTAGAAGCTGATTGGTGTAATTTTATTAAGTTGCATTTATTCCAAAGATATATTGTTCTTCTAGGCATCTTATTTATTTTAGTTTTTATTGTGTTGGTTACCCTAACAATATCATGGTCAGACAGCCCAGGAATTATTGTGCAGTCTAGTACTAGTCCTGGTCTGTTTGTTAGGAATAAATCTAGTATTTTGTTTTTCCTAGTTGCTTTTTTTATTATCTGTCCTAGGTTTATGTTGTTTATAGTGTCTAAGAAATGTTCATTAATTTCTTTATTATTTTGGTGGCTATCAATTGTATAGTTTTTCCAATTTATATCTGGAAGATTTAAGTCCCCCATAGTCCAAATTACAGCATTTTTATGATTTTCTTTGATAAAAATTAGTTGACGGCAGAGATTCCTCATGTATTCTATGTTTGTATTTGGTGGCCTATATATACTGCCTACAATAAAGGGTGATGAGTTTGGTGTAACTATTTTGCAAAAAACAGATTCTATATTAGAGTTTGGTTGTGTGCTAATTGCTTCGGCTACGAGAGTTGATTTTATTGCAAGTAGGACGCCACCATGATTGTCTGTTCTATCTTTTCTAAATATATTATGATTGCTGCTAAAAATTTCAGAGTTATATATGTTGGGGTTCAACCAAGTTTCAGAACCAGCAATTATGTCTGGTTCTTCTGTTTTTATAAGAAGTTCTAAATCTGGAAATTTATTTTTTATGCTTTGGAAATTAATTATTAGAGTTTTAAGAGTGTTTTGATTGTCAGTATTATTAGAGTTTTTATTTTCATGGGTTTGTGTTGCAGGTCTGATTTTATCTAGGGTGTTTTTTATATTAGGATTAGCCATAACACTGTAAAAGTTTGTGGTGATCATGTCCCTATAATTAAACAGGTCTGAATTGATTTGGAGAAAACCACAATGTGTGCAGTGCCAAGATGTATATTTATTTATTAGGCCCATTGATATGTACTTGGGTGAATTAGCATGCAGGCAAGCTGTGTGGAATGTCATTTTAGTTTGCCTTATAGTTATAGTGTGTGGGAATATATAGACTTCAAAACCACTTCAGAGAAATTTTAAGGTATTCTACAGTGTATAGAGTATAGAGTAGAGAACATAAGAGCCCGTTGAGGATTTTGAATAAAATGTACATACGTACTATGTATAGAGTTGTTAATCGAAGTCATTATAGATATGTTAATTACAGCAGGAATATTTTAAATATTATTTTAATGCATATTTTCTTTTATTAAGTAGAGATTGTTTATTGCTTGGAGGTCACTACGTTATCGGTCCTTCTGGTCAACCTCCTCCCCACTCTAATTTTTAACTAAATAAAGTTTATCCGTATTATATTTTCTAGTAATAAAGCATTATGTTCTCTCCTAAAATTTTCGCTAGAGTAAAGCCGATTTTTAAAAAAAAACACAGTTGTGCTATAAATCAATATTGTGATACACGAAGTACCGCCTTTTAACACAATTTTCTTGTTACCATTCTGCCACTGTCAATATACTCTTTATGTGCCACCTGAAAAGCTTCGCCACTCAAAGAATTCAATGAGCCACTGTTATGCCCAGTGGTGCTCAAAGGATATGGGTGGGGTAGCGAGAAACTTACAGTTCGAGTTTAAGGGACGTTAAAATAATTACAAGGTAGTTGGAAATGTTGCACCACATTTTTGTCTTTTGCGTTATATTAGTTGGTTTGATTGTTTTTTGTTTGTTTGTTTGTTTGTTTGTTTGTTTTTTTTTTTTTGTTGTTGTTGTTGTTGTGTTTTTTACTCATTTTTTATAATGATCTTCAAAACTACATTAATATTATCTAATAATGAAATTTTTTGCCGTTTTTTCGAAATTTATCGTTTCTACAACGAATTGTAATAGAATAAATGCACGGGATGGATACACATTCAGCAGATTTAAGAAAAGTAAAGTATAATTATCTGTGTTGGTTATTTACTGTAAGTTGTTGTAGCATACGTTCGGAAAACATCCTCTGGCCAAAGCTCTCGGTCGACTCAAGCCAACATCCGTCCAAAGCCATATTCTTTTCAAAATCATCAAAGACAAAATCTATTTACAACAAGAGGTTGAGTCAAAAGCACGGTGGTCGAGTGGCAGGGCGCTTGGCTAGCGTACCAATGGTTACGTGTTCGAATCCATGTGAAGGCAAAGATTTTTTCCCGAGGCCTAGGGCTTCTCTGAGTACACCCAACTTCGGGTACCTAACATTAGTTGAGCAGCTGGGTAATGCGTGGAACCCTCTTAGCCGTGGCCTGTGAACGCTGCATCACTTGCCAACAGATCATCCCTAAAAAAGGTCTGTGGACACAATTATCTTCTGCATAGAGCGTCTGTATATCTAGGATAAGATAAAGCACTCCCCTTCTCTCCCCTTCCCACACACACACGCGCGCATGCCACGCCACAACCTCATTGAGAAGAATGGCAAATAAAATTAATTTAAAAAAAAAAAATTAAAATACTATCTTTTATCTGTGTTGTAGATGTTTGTGGAAACAGAGAAATTCCTTTTAGAGGTAAAGGGTGAACACAATGCAATACATTAATGGAGGAGTAAAGAATGCACCGAAGTTTCAATGGAATAAAAATAACCCTACTGAGGCAACCGAAAGACCAGCATGGCTTTGAATTAATTCAGAAGTGGCATTCCAGGTTTCCTAACGTCATTGATTGTGCACAAATACCGTGTGTAGTCAGTTGACCTAATAGTATTTTAAAAGCTTCAAACTTAAAAAAGTTGGCTCACAGGAAACTGGTACAAAGCCAGTTCCATTTATTTGGCATAATTACTTATAACCGGTACACAGTTAAATTAACATAAAATTTATTAAAGGTACGCCCAGTTTTATTTATTGTAAAACCATTTATAACCGGCGCTCAGTTATTTAGATTACCAAAGCTTAACCGCTAAAATGTCAAATTCATTGAAAAAAAGTAAAAACATCCGATCTCAATAACATTACAATTTTTATGGCATTATTTACACAGTTCCTGATGTTAGAAGTAGCCATAGGACATGAGAGATTGTGTTTGAATTGTTCTATTGCTAGAACTGAAACGTAGAAAATAGCAATGTTTTTATCAATGTATTTTGTAACTTAAGTAAATCTTTTATCCACCTCTAAGCAGAGAAATCTACAGTAATTAAAGGTGGATGGAAAGAGTGATGGAATGACGGAGGTGATTGCGTAGGTAATTGTGCAGGTAATGAATGGTATCGGTAATGGCGGATCAATTGTTTAGGTAAGACAGGAATATAGTTTTAGCATCAAGGACATTTTAAAATACGATTTACATATATGTGCTCACAGAAGTAAATCACATTACGGACAGTTTTAGCCTTCATTCTGTTTAGAGATATTTACCGGACATGAAAAACTGAGGTCATTTTATCGACCCACACCAACAAAAATATGTCTCACTTTTATAATTAAAACACATATGAAGGAACTAATTGATTCCAACAGGACAGTGCTTGATGCCAGGTAAAAACTGTTTGAGAACCTAGCTAAATAATACACTTATTGAATGTGAGAATTGCCGAGGCCTAGTTCTATACCGTGGAACGTGGTTAGCTTTAACAAAGCGGCCTTGAAATCTACTTGAAATAGTTCGACACGGCTGTTACACACAGAGTTACGTTGGCGAAACCTATAGTCACGCAGACATTAACAAAGCGGCCTTGAAATCTACTTGAAATAGTTCGACACGGCTGTTACACACAGAGTTACGTTGGCGAAACCTATAGTCACGCAGACATTTTTTTCAAAATCTCACTTAGATAATGGCGAGCTTTGTACAAATTAGAAAAGAAGTTATCCAATATTGTGAGGATAAAAACTGAGAAACAAAACGTAACAAAACAAAAACATTCGGCACAAATCCTTCCTCAGCAAACAAACGTAAACAAGAAGTACGCAACCAAAGTAAACTGTCCAGTCCAGTAGATACCAATTAATATTAACCATTATACTGCCAATAAACTCATTGCTGCCGAAACTCTTGCTTTTTGCAGTCCAATCTAACTCTATTAGCGTTCTAACTATTGAGAACTTAGGGGTACGTCACACTCCATAGTGGGGTGGGGGAGGGATGTAAAAAAGTGTGACAGTTCGTGACATGAGGAGAAGGGTCCGGCCATGTGTGACGTCACGGTGTTTTAATTTAAATTTTAATTATTTTGTTAATAAAAAATAAAATTGTGTTCGACAGTAGGACGAACTTATTGGGGGGGGGGCATATTTGTGACAGTTTGTTAGTGACAGCGGGGAGGGGAGGGAGTTTAAAATGGTAAAAAATAGCGTGACGTATTTTATGGATGGCCCCTTATTTACAGTAGCATTCCTACTTCTGAGTATATGGAGTGAACTTTTGTCAGGTGTTAACATTCTGGCTTTGGTTTACAGTTAACATTCAATAATAATTATAATGCAGCCCCAAGCCAGTGAAGCTACTTGTCGACAAAACGAAACGCTGTGAAGCTACATCCCAATGATACCTGACTGTCAGGAAACCGGTGTAAGGTAACCAACACGCTAGTGAACCTAAGGCCAGTGACCTTACTTTCGAGCCTATACACACGCTGTTAGCTCAAGCTGTGAAGAACGTTGTAGTTGTAACAGTACACAGGGTTCAGGCGCGGCGTGATGCAATCAATGAACTGTATCCGTGTGTTTGCAGAGCAGAGCTTCTCTCATCACTTGACAATATCTCTATGGATTGTGCCAAGAAATAGTGATAACTAGACGAGTGTGATATATTTCTCTCCCCTAAGGTAGGGTCACTTAAAGTGCAGCTTAGTCTTAGATCAGTCATTCAATCGTAACCTTGGTTTTTTTTTTTTTTTTTTTTTTTTTATCCTGGATAGCACACCCATAAACAACTAAGATCCAAACATTAGAAGCGAGTGTAAAATACTAAAGGACACCAATGTACTTTTGAAGAGACTTATTAGATATATAAATTATTGGCTGAAGTGCAGAATTTCGACCGTGACGTCTCGAAGCTACCGGTTGCTCGAAACAGAGTTCTATAAATTCTAAAAGGATTTTTTAAAATGGAAAGTTTTAGGGTTTGTGTTAGGTATAGCTTTACAATTTTCGGAAAATTGAAATTTTTAGGATTTGGTTTAGGTATAGCTATAGAATTTTAATTTTAGCTTTCTTTTAAGGACGTGCAATAACAACAAAAATGGCCGCCGGTAATGACCTTGACGTCATGGTCGAGATTCTACATGTTTACCAAATTATTGGATAAACTATGTAACAATATTATATACCGATAATTGTTTCCAGGATCATCTGTTCTCCTCATTAGTCCACTAAAATAAACAATGATCTTAGCATTTAATGCCGCAATAAATTCACCTGTTTCATGGGGTGTATTTTTAAAAATTTTCTTTGTTCACTGCTGCTACCTGTAAACAAATATTATGTATGGAACAGATGAAATGATCATTAAAATCAATCACGCAGAACATAATTCTTTTGCTTTTGCACTTTTATAAAAATGATGCAGTGAGTTTGTAAACATGTTTTTGACGTTTGTTGTGATGTGAAGAGAATGTCCTGGGGAAAATGTTAAATCTTTAATAAGCAAACGTGAATTTAACTTACACCAATTTCTCCTGTTGACCTTTAAGGATGTCTATTTTGTTTACGTGTTCTGCACCAGCTGCTTCAATAATAGATTTATTTTCGGCAGCGGCGTAAAAAAAGAAAGGGTGGGGATGGGGTCATCCATAAATGACGTTGCGTGGTTTTGGCCGATTTTAACCCCCTCCCCCTAGTCATACTTCGTACAACTTAGACCTCCCCTCCAACATCACTTCACATAGCTTTAAACCCCCCCCCCCCCAAATATATATATAAAAGCTGTATTTTCTTATTGAAAATTAGCATGTTTTTAATAAATGTTTTGTCATTTAAGCATGCATTTGGTGTCAGACTACACTCTTATATCGTAACACGTCTAAAGCCATTGAAACTGTCGTTAAATAAATTGCAAGCTACTAAATATTTAAAAGTTAATTTAAGATTAACTTTTATTTAAAGTAGTGCGTTTTGATATGACGTCACATTTCTTAAAACCTCCTCCCCTAGTCATACGTCGTCACAAATGTGTGACCCCTCTTTCCCCCTAGTGCCTGATGTCATTTATGGACGGCCCCAATGCCATGGGCTACACTTTTCTAGTCCTCAACGTAAATTAAATTTTTAAAGAAAATGTTAAGATAACTCAAAGTTTGTTATCAAAATAAAATAAAAGTCAAGGGGAAAAAATATGATTAATAAAAGGAATGAAAAAACTGTCACTATTAAAAAAATATTTGAAAGTGGTTTTGACAAAATTTCAAACACCATAATGGATGTAAAATTAATCTGATATTATTCCTAATAAAATTATTTTAAAAAACCTAAGAGACTGAAGCAGCTACAGAGCGTGAAAGCGAAAATTAAATTCCAATTTAATTAGATGATGTCGGTAATTGGCCTGAATGTTTAGATTTTACTATTAGTTAAGCAAGGAAAGAAAAGTCTTCAACATATTAACCTTAAAATCACCAAAATTAAGCACTTACACTTTCATGGAAAAAGAAGTGCTACGTACTTAGGAGGAAAAACATGGCTTATACTTATACTCCTTTCAAAGTATCGTTATTTTATTTAGATTGAAGTTTGTCTCCTATCTCAAGCACTACAAATGTTTCCCAGTTTCGCTCATCAGCTTGATGAAATAACGTGCTGAAGATAGATGCATTAATCTGAGATAAGTTTATTTCTTGAATAAAGACAGCGTCGCTCTATACAAACATGCAGCGGAGCTTCTCTACAAATAATGGCAGTGGTATAATGACTATAGAGACAACCAGGTTCTCAGCAATACTGATTGTTATACTTGATTTACTACAGGCAGCTAACATCAAACAAGATGACAACACAAAGTCCAAAGTGGACAGTCGAGGATTTTGACCTCCTGCAACTTGTCTACTTTGATGTCAATGGCACTCCCAGAGGAAAGACAATCCCTAAAGATGTGGCCAGAAAATCCTTAAAGGATGGCATCGAATTAATTCAAAGTTAGCGTGTTTGTAGTTGGTTCTTTTTTTAAGTCAAAGTAAATAAAAATTATTTATATTTTTTGAATTATTTAATCACTGTTTTAAATAATCTTTTGATTTGAAAACCGCAAATAAAGTGAGTGCATTGATTTTCCCCTGCTCCCATAATTGGAAAGAGTAAAAAAAAAATGGTTGTTGTTGTTGTTCACAATAAACAATACACAAGGAATGATTTTCTATAAACACTATGCTTTTCTCGTAGCTACTAAATCCGAAATCTCAGATCAAATCCCATACTCGAATCTCTACTCTCAAACCATTTATGATAAGCAATCTGCAGCGTATGCTACGCCGCGAGTCATATCTAGTATTAATATGCACCAGAAACTAGAGCAAGCAAGAGGCATTCTATATATAGAATACGCCAGAACAAACACGACGCAGGCAAACCTTCCCTTCTCTTAACAACCCATCGTTGGTTCCGAGACATGCGCACTGCGGGGAATTTGTGCCCGTTCTTTTCCCCTTTTCTTTGAACTACCTATGAGGAAATCTAGTTAACTTTAACTGACCAGCATTTTCACTCAACTCAACGGGACTTGAGTACAAGACACTCTTCAATTTTATTAGAAGGTCGATTAATCGAGATCTAGATGAGATCTGGACCATACCCGCCGTAATGTCTAAAAGTAATTTGTTCCTCAAAACAAACCCCCCACCAAAAAAAAAAAAATCTTTCCTATCTATTTTTTTTATTGGAGTGACAAAAACGGCCTCTGGCCGACACTTTTTTCTTTTCATCCTTCCTTGATTTATTGATCTATGATTTCTTTCTGTTCCTGATAATTTTTTTCTGTCAGACGTTCTTTAACATCTTTAAATAGCTTTGATACCCACAGTGTTTTTTTTCCTTTTCTTTAACGACCGATTGAACTGATGTTCTCTCGCTTGACAATTAAATGACTCCATAGATGACTCAATAGACTTGGAAATGACATAAAAATCTGCCAACAGTTTTACAGGTGGTCGGGTTGGCAGCTGACTTCCCCATGAAGGTGAAAGAGTTAATGGAGGGATTCTCTAATGGGATGTTCGTCCCTGACCTTAACACGCTCGTCAAGTGGCCTTGGGCGTGTAAACCTGGACGGAAAGTGGGACAGGTCATAGGTCACATCATTCAGGAGGATGGTCAGCCTGACCCCCTTGCGGCCCGTAATCAGGCAAGTTAATAAAATAAAACACAGGGTCATATGTCATGTTGGTATTTTTTTCTTTTTAAATTCAGATGTTTTCCCCCATTTTATTTAATTTTGAAACAAAGTGTTTAAAATTTTTGATATTTCGAAATTTTTAGCTTCCATTTTTTAGCTATGTATTCAAGTAGAGCTCTTCAATACTATCTCTTGTTCACAATGAAGTAAATGCTATAAGTCCATGGTAAAAGAAAAAAAAGCACTATTTTTAATGTAATGAACGCTATAGTCATCTTAAACGAAACCCCACCAGACAAGAGAAGCGTTTTAAAATACTGATGCATTTTTAAATCCCTTATTTTAACTTCACCGTCGGCTCTCTCTTTATTGGTCCGTCCTTCTGGTGGAAAAACAAAAGTAAAAAACGAATCACTTTCCGTCCTGCTATCGAGCTGAAATTTTGCACATAGACTTGTGTCACCTAACAATGCATAGTATCAAAATTTCAGATCGATCAAACGTACCATAATTAAATTAATGCACTTTTAGTTTATATCTGCATAAATATATGGTAGCCGTCTGTTCTTGACAACCACGTGTTTGCTGGAGTTCAGTCCAACCATCGGTGACCACACGCCACCCCCACCCGTCCCCGTCTTACAGCATTGGCATTGGGGCGTTCAGTCACGTTCAGTCTGTAAATATTTGTCGCGCAGTGCATATTATTTTGAATATAACCAATACTTTTAGTTCTGTCTCATATATTAGGGATTTATAGTCAAAAACTTTTTTTTTACCGGTTGTTAAATTACATTTATTATATTCACTTCACCGTTGTCTCTTCGTCGCTCCGGCAGAAAAACAAAAGTAAAAAAGACCCACTTTCCGTTATGCTATCGAGCTGGAATTTTGCCCATAGACTTGTGTCACAATGGCTTGTATCAAAATTTCATATCGATGGAATGTACCTTAATAAAATTAAAGCACTTTTAGTTTATCTCTATGAAACTCAATGTCGGCCGTCTGCTAGTGTTTACCTCCACGTGTTCTGGGCTTCAGTCCAGCAATCCGTGACCACACCCCACCCCGTTTTACAGCAAGGGTTCAGTCACTTTCAGTCTGTAAATGTTTGAAGATGAACACAACTTTTAGTTTAAGGTCTTATATATAAGGGATTTATAGTTCGAATCCATGCGAAGGCAAGGATTTGTTCCTGTGGCCTAAGGAGTCCCTGAGTCACCCAGCTCCGAATGGGTAACTAACTAACAATAGTTAGGCGGCTGGGTGATGCGTGGAACTCTCATAGCCGTGGCCTGTGACCACTGCATCACTTGCCAGCAGATAATCTGTCATGGCCTGTGGATGCAATTGTCTTCTGCGTAGAAGGAGCGTCAGTCTATCTAAGATAAGATAAGATAGTCAAAAACTTTTTTTTTTACGGGTTTTTTAATTAGTATTCTGTCTTCATCGTTGTCACGTGTCGTAGACGGCATTGGGAAAATAACCAGATTGTGAACTTAAACAATCATATTTGAAAGACGGCGTCTGATGTAACACCGTGGACTTTCTATGTGAAGATTGTATCTCCAGTGTTTGGTATTGAAGCTTTAATCCTGTGCACGAAGTAAAACTGTTAAATGTTTGGTCAAGATGTGGGTAAAGGAATTATTTCTGAACGATCCAGAATCAGTTTAAACGACCTTTAAGAGCCAATGGGCTTGGCAAAGGAGTTTAAGTGGTTAAAATAACAAATGTTGCACGCACGATACCCTACGACAAAGTTGTTAATACCCTATTGCTACCTTGAGAGCCGGCTTTAGGGAATTGGAGGCCCAAGGCTAAGTGAATTTGGTGGCCCTAAAATAGTAAAATAAGAACAGAAAGAATAAAAAAATTACACAATTTAAACTTGATAAAAACTGCCTGTATTTATATCTAAATTAACGGTTTACTGAAATTCATACAAACATATTCGTGAAGATATCATAAACCAGGGGTCGTGAAACAATGGCTTGCGAGCCAGATGTGGCTCTTTTGATGGCTGCATCTGGCACACAAATGTTCGATTGTACCTTTTTTTCTTCAGTCGTATTTTATCTAAATATTTATTACATATAAAAAATATAATCTAAATCACCTAATTGTGAAAATATAAGACGCTGGAAATACAATTTTATCCCTGCAACAAGCAGTGCTTGCATTTGAAAACAAGCTAGAACTCTTCATTGGTGACATTGAAAAGGGGGGGGGGTGTATTTCCGAGTTTTGTTACAATGGGATGGAGTGTTAAAAATTGTCAAAAATAGCGTGACGTATTTTATAGACGGCCCACAACAGCATTTAGAATATAAATATTTAATGTCTACTATTTAAAACATTTGGTATTTAACAGTTTAATATTTAGCGTAAATTTAGGCTACACGCTTGTCAATCTTGTGAACAAGTGTCTGAACAGATTAATTTACATTTTAAAATATTACATTTTAATGATTTTAAAATGCGCTGTTGAAAAATTATCAGCGGGTAAAGGCATTGCACTGATTTGTTTGTGTGTGGGGGGGGGGGGTATTTTTTACCTTGGTTGTAGTTGAGGCCTAAGGCGGCTGCCTAGTTTGCCTATGCCTAAAGCCGGCCCTGCTACCTTGGTGTAAATATCGCATGTTGGTATACAATTTCAGTGTGAACAGTTAAACTTAGTTAAACTTCGTTTTTTAATAAAAATATTATATAGCAGTAATTATAAAAAATCATGTTAAGCCTGGTACCTATTGGAATTCAGGACGTGTTAGCGCATTTTCGTATTATGTATCAGTACTTATGTTAGATATCAGAATTATGTAGTTATCAGTAATTGTGTTTAGATTTTAGACATATTTTTATGAATTTTCTTGTGTAATGAATATACCTGACATTTTTTTATTTAAAAGTCATTTCTTTACATTTAAAAAAAATAATTATTTTCTCTTTAATCCAACTACAAGTCACCACAAATGATGACGTAAAACTCTCTAAACTTTTACACATATTCTAATGACGTCAACTAAAAAAAAAAACTAATTCTTTTGCACCCTTTCGCACCACTCTTCAATGCTTGAAGAATTTTGCATTCGACTTCCGGCAATGGCGGCCGTTCCCTGCGCTAGTGTTACCTCTCGATTCGAAATATTTTTTGGTAGTTTTAACGGGGTTTTTAAACGGATCGAGTAACTGAGTGTTGATGCACAAATGGCAGGTCAGGGCATACAAAAAACATATATACATCATGGGTCTAGGACTTATGGATGCTGTGATCAAGGGTGATGACGGACGGACGGACGGACGGACAAAACGGGTGCAATAGCGATTTCGACATCTCGAAAATGCGCTAAAAATTACATTTGAAGTAAAATTCATGTTTATATTATAAAATATAAAAACTCAAATTTACGTGAATTCTTTTGTTTTCTAACGCCAAGAATTACTATTTAAATACTTTTTCGTACAATCTAACAGCTGGACAATCAAATCAGAAGATTGAAGACCCTGGGCTACACCATCAGATCTGTATTCACCATTCAGTTTACGGTGTTCAAACCAGCCAACAATGTGTGTGGACAATTTTTAGGTGACTCCGGTAGATTTCATCATTTAAATGTTAGGGAAAAAGTGGGGTTGAACGGGGCAACTCATAACATCCTCTCTTAAGTTAAAAGTTGTTTCAATTTCAATCATTCGGAACGTTCTTCCTATGTTCAAATTTTCTCTGTGTGTATGCCACTTCTTGTTCTTATTTTTACACTGTTTCTACTTTTTGGATCATCTCTTAGATACTGCATTATGGCAGTTTTGATTTTTTACAACAGTTTTATGGAATAAAAAATAATGATTTAATTACATTTGAAATAAACACTGTTACAATAATTAAAAAATAACATATAATACAGCATTAGAGGTGATCCAAGTTCAATTTGTGCTGACACAACCCAGCCCAAAATAAAATTTAAAAAAAAACACTGTTACATTTTAACGAAAAATGTTGACTTTTAAATAAATAGGAAATAGATTCAGCTTATCTACATGGCCTAATTCTCACTATACCCTCCCACTCTATTTTTACTTTTGGTAAACAAGCTTTGTATGTTATTTAAATTTTCATCTTTTCGATTCATTTTTTTAATTTTATGGACAACATTTGTTCTGACTAGGATCCAACAGTCGCCAGGGAATAGCCCCTTACGATAACATTGGGGTAGAAAACTGCATGCTGGAAGTGTGTCAGGAACTGATGGATGCTGGGATAGAGGTGGAGTCTTGGAGCCGCCTGCCCACTAAAGGTTGCCAATTAGTATTCACAAAGTGTCTTAGGGAAGTAAGAAGAATGTATAAATGGAGCAACACATGTTATATCTCTTCCTACATCAGTCCGCAGGAATCTATCTTTTTGCAAAATATTAAACTGAAATTTTATGGCATACCCAATAACAAAAGTTTTCTTAATTACGGTAACCATTTATCAAACTGTGTCCTTGATTTCCATTAATGTAAGTCCCCAATGCTGTAAGACGGGGACTGGTGGGGGTGGGGGTGTGGTCACCGATGGTTGGACTGAACTCCATCAAACACGTGGTTGTCAACAACAGACGGCTACCATTGCCTTTCATTGACATCATTTAGGAGTTAACTCTTCGCTTTAGATTTTGTTCTTACTTCATACTATTTTAACCTTTATGCTCCGAATAATATCAATTGCTTATTTACACCCGTTTACAAACTCTTCGGGTTTCATTTGACGCTTACTCTCTTTCTTATATAATTAAGTTACATGTAAAACATAAATGATTTAAAGCACATTTAAGATAAAGACAACAAAATTTGGCTTGTAGGTGCGTATGAGATGACTCTGATGTCCACCGAGGGCATCGCGTCTGCTGACGCCGCTTGCAGACTCAAACACGGAATCAAAAGCGCCATGGCTCATCGTGGATATAACGTTACTTTCATGACGCATCCACCTGGAACATTGGATACAGCGTTCTCCTCCATGATACACCGCTTTTCAGTTTTCAGCGCTTTGGGCCAAAGTGTTTTCATGGACCAAACGGATGGAAACAAACTCTCAGGTAAGATTTCTTTGGAACAATGTGTGTTCCTCGGATGATACAGGGGAGAGAAAATTATTCGGAAGACATTTACAGAGCAAAGTGTGATGCATGGATAATATAGCTCTCTGATATGATAAGACAGGTCTCAGATAGGATAAGTAAGGTCTCAGATAGGATAAGATAGGTATTAGATTGGATAAGACAGGTCTCAGATTGGATAAGATAGCTCTCTGATAGGATAAGACACGTCTCAGATAGGATAAGTAAGGTCTCAGATAGGATAAGATAGGTCTTAGATTGGATAAGACAGGTCTCAGATTGGATAAGATAGCTCTCTGATAGGATAAGACAGGTCTCAGATAGGATAAGATAGGTCTCAGATTGGATAAGATAGGTCTCTGATAGCATAAGACAGGTCTCAGATAGGATAAGATAGGTCTTAGATTGGAAAAGATAGGTCTCTTTTAGGATAAGACAGGTCTGAGTTTTTATTATGGTGAGAGACAAAGCTTAATTTTGATCAGTATCTTTTATAAAGGGTGATAACTAACCCTTACCAAAGAAAAGCACATTCTTTGTTTTATTTTGCTGTTAGTGTTAGTCAAACCAGAGAAGAATGAAGATAGATATGTCGAATTGTCATATCTTAAAGTCGGTATTAGAATAAGGACATTAGATGCTTCGTAAATTAATTCAAAATAAGATTTTTCTATTTCATAAAAGTAAAAAAATTTCATAAATGATTAATGTGTATGATCAACGGCTGTAAATGTTTGACAGGAGATAGATTTATGGCATAATTATATATTTGAAGGGGTCAGAAATAGGGTTTATATATCTCAATGTTGCTAAGATTGACCAATTTAAAAAAAAAAATTAATGACTTTTTTTAGGAATCGCCAGGCATTGGATTGCTGGCATGCTAAAGCACGGAGCGTCCATGACGGGTCTATGCAGGCCAACCGTCAACTGCTACACCAGGTTCAATCATGACACCTCATGCCCTAGACATCTTGACTGGGACATCGACAACGCCTCGGCTTGTCTAAACGTGCGCCTCAGTGGTGGTGACGTCTGGATAGAAAATCGTTTACCAAGTTCCGCCAGCAATCCCTTTTTTGTCCTGCTTGCCACCCTGGCCGCTGGTCTAGATGGCGTTGAGCAGAGGATGCAGTGTCCGGAAAAATCTGGCTCGGATGCAGCACTTGTGCCGCGGGATCTAGACTCAGCATTGAAAAGTCTAAAATCAGACCATCAATTTCAGGAAGCCTTTTCCTTGGTATTGCTACAGGCATTCATGAACGTCAAGGAGGACTACGAGATAGCAAAATTCAGGGCTCTTGAAAATGACATTGACAAGACCCGAAAGTTCATCGAGCTGGAGAACGAATATTTTTTGTTGAGGCTTTGAAGATATGAATGGATTTTTTTTAAAAATTCTTTATCTCGTGTGCTTGTTTTAATCTCTAAGTTTTTTTTNNNNTTTTTTTTTTTTTTTTTTTTTTTTTTTTTTTTTTTTTTTAAACAATACGATTCAACAATAACTAAATATATTTATGACTTTTGGGGCTGCGGATCAAAGCGTGGCGCTATTCATAATACTTTGAAACATAAAGACAAGATGCTTTATATTGTAAATAGGCAATACAACATCAAAGTATAAATTGAATTCATCACATAGTCAAAATAAACTATTCTTTTAAAAAATGTCATTTTATATATTTTTGGTAACAATAGTTTTTAAATTTAAGTAAATTTGGTAGAAGTCATAAAAAATATTCATTACCAATGCTTCGCAAATTTAAAATAAGTTTGAGCCAATTTTATACCTCAAAGAAGTTTTGAAAATATCTTTGTATTGCTTAAAGATGCTGAGTTACAGATACTTGGCTCGTTATTCGTAAACAATTTTTTTAAAAATTATTTCTTAAGTTTATTTTAAAAATATTCCTTACTGAAAACTTTAAAAAATTTAAAGAAAAAACTATATAATTTTGCGAAAAATAAAGATAACTATGTTAGAAAATAACTTTATTGATGGCATATATTTGATGAGGATCTAATCCTATTCTCTATTTACTTGGACGCTAGCAAAAGAAATTGAGGAATAAAACAAACAGATAAAATTTGACAAGTTCTTTTATTAGCTTATTATTATGTGCATTTGATTATATCTCTCCTGGCAACACACAAGTCCCAACAATTAAGTTTCCTTCATGAACATGAGAAAAACCTGCTCAAGTGTTGTCTGTTGAACTGTGTAGAACTGAAACTTGTATGTCTTTTTAGCGTTCTCCAGTGTGCTGAATAGAGTGGACAGTGGAACCGTGTCCGGAACCTGGAGATGGACATAAGCCTCTTGGGTGGCAAATACCTTAGAATAAATGAAATATACACGTTTTATTAAACTATTTGAATTGCATTTAGTAGACTGGGCTGCAGAAAAAAAAGAACATGATTAATTACCTTAAAATAGATCTTGTGGAGTAAAAATTAATGGAATGAATTTCAAATTTAAATTATAATATTATGATACAAGAAAAAGATGATGATCTAAAAACACTTTAAAGGTTTTCACGGGAAAACAATTAAAATTGATATTATAAAATATTCATACCATTTAAATATACTTGGAGTATATATTTATTTTAATGCTATTTATAATTAAATACATTTATTTTCCAGAACTCTCCACCTCCCTTTATTTCCGCACAAACCAATGAAAGAATACATTTCTGTAACATTTCCCCTATTAAAACTAATGCCATAGACTCTACTTGTTACAAAGAAAGTTTCTAGTTCAATATAAAATATTCAAGCAGCTTTTAGGCTCAACATTTAATATTACAGAAAGGCAATGATTGGAGAAAGTATCATGATTATATCTTCTTGAAAGTCGGTGTTTTAGAAAGACATACATTCTATTTTCTAGAAAATCAGTGTTTGGAGAAAGTACCCTATGATCACATCGTCTACAATGTATTTTGGGAAAGTCTGCCCTGCACAAATTCTAAAATACCTGTGTTTTGGGAAAGGACTTGATGATGAAGGCCTGGGCTTCACGTAGTGGCAATGCCTGGCCGTGTTGGTCAGCACTGGCTTGCATGACCACTGTGTATCCTTGGCCGTATTTGTTCTTTAGATGCTGGGGACTTCCCAGGCAGAGTAACCTCCCCCTGGCCATGATTGCTATTCTAGTGCACAACGCCTCACATTCCTCCATGCTGGAAATACCATATCAAGTTTAGTTTTTAACATTTCATTACAACTTTAGAGCGCACACTTTTCAAAAGGCTTTTTTTTTAGTATGACCAAAAGATCATATTTAAAGTCTATAACTATAACCATTTTATCACTTAGAAAATGAAAGTTATCAATCCATTTTCTTTTCTTAATCTCATAATATAATATATTGCACACTAATCAACTTAATTTGGTACGAATTCGAAACATAAAGACAACTTAAATAACTCAATATTTTTGTTAACTCGGAAAAGCGGCTCACAAAACTGTTGGCCATTCTGTAGTAGTGCCCTCCAAGTCAAACTTATCACATGTGTTGATACCCTGTATCTACTGACCCACCTGTGAGAGGTCAGCACCAGTGTCCGGCCTGATGACCTGATCAAATGCAGGACTGTCCACAAAGTTCTCCTGGCCACTGGATCCATGCCAGCTGTGGGCTCATCCAACATAATAAACAATGGATCACCGATGATGGATATACCGACAGACAGTTTACGTTTGTTGCCTCCGCTGTGAAGGAACACCATTCAGTGAACTAAATAAGGAACAAAAATGTAAATCCATCGACACTGGCACTACCAGTGGTCACTTTTACGATCGTTTGCCGTGAGATCTACATTAAATAGATGAGATATTACAATTAAACGCTGGTCAATGCGAATCACACACGAAACCATTGAATAGAGCTAATTTATTGTGTGTGTGTGTGAGCGTTTGCGTGCGTGTGCACGTGTGTGTATGCTTATCTTTAATTTTAAAAAATAATACGAAAAATTAATATCTCCTGTCCATCTTGCCAGAACAATATACATTTTCTGTCCTTCTGGTCAAAAGAATTGTCAAACAACTCGCTTAGCCAGCCTTAAATGACACTCCGTGTCAAGACCGGATGGATGGGGGAGGACCTTATATGGGGAAGGGAATTAATCTATGCTTTACTGACTGACCAACTCCACCTCCAGGCGATGGCATCCCTGTCCAAAGGGTCAGATGGGGAAACAGAGATATTCGAATAGGGACTCCTTGGAATTTGATATCTTCATACAATAGTCAGAGAAAGCCTATATGAATCTGAATTGTCATGACATGTAATCAGAAGACTGATATGCAGGCAAGAATAGATGTCCTATTGTAAAGGCTAGTTTGGTGTCCTATTGTAAAGGCTAGTTTGGTGTCCTATTGTAAAGGGCTAGTTTGGTGTCCTATTGTAAAGGCTAGTTTGGTGTCCTATTGTAAAGGCTAGTTTGGTGTCCTATTGTAGTGGCTAGTTTGGTGTCCTATTGTAAAGGCTAGTTTGGTGTCCTATTGTAAAGGCTAGTTTGATGTCCTATTGTAATGGCTAGTTTGGTGTCCTATTGTAAAGGGCTAGTTTGGTGTCCTATTGTAAAGGCTAGTTTGGTGTCCTATTGTAAAGGCTAGTTTGGTGTCCTATTGTAAAGGCTAGTTTAATGTCCTATTGTAATGGCTAGTTTGATGTCCTTTTGTAAAGGCTAGTTTGGTGTCCTATTGTAAAGGCTAGTTTGGTGTCCTATTGTAAAGGCTAGTTTGGTGTCCTATTGTAGTGGCTAGTTTAGTGTCCTATTGTAAAGGCTAGTTTGGTGTCCTATTGTAAAGGCTAGTTTGGTGTCCTATTGTAATGGCTAGTTTGATGTCCTATTGTAAAGGCTAGTTTGGTGTCCTATTGTAAAGGCTAGTTTGGTGTCCTATTGTAAAGGCTAGTTTGGTGTCCTATTGTAAAGGGCTAGTTTGGTGTCCTATTGTAAAGGCTAGTTTGGTGTCCTATTGTAAAGGCTAGTTTGGTGTCCTATTGTAGTGGCTTGTTTGGTGTCCTATTGTAAAGGCTAGTTTGGTGTCATTTTGTAAAGGCTAGTTCGGTGTCCTATTGTAATGGCTAGTTTGATGTCCTATTGTAAAATTAATGTTGAAATTTATGTCTTATTGTAATACTAGAACTTTTTCTTATTATAAAGACCATTATTGATGTACTATTATAAATGCCAGTTTTGATGTCCTATTTTTAAGGTTAGCATTGAAGTCTTATTATAAATGCTAGTGGCAACAGATACATGTAATGAGCTTAGTTATGGCCTATGGGTGTAGTAAGTAACATAGTGTCAGTGTTACCTGTAATTGCTCGTCAACTTGTCTTCATGTGGTCGAAGGGTGACAAAGTCGATGATGGCGTCGGTGACGTCACACATCCTTTTCTCCGGCACTCCCCTCAGACGGGCATACAAGTAGAGGGTCTCTCTGCCAGTCAGTCTCTCGTGGAGTGCGTCAGACTGAGGGCAGTAGCCCATCATGGTCTGGATCTGAGGGTGGTCATTTGCACAAGTGGGTGGTTATTTGTATAAGTGGCTGGTAATTTGTAGGAGTGGGCGGCCATTTGGACAAGTGGCTGGTCATTTGTACGATATTATTGTCATTTGTACAAGTTGGTGGTCATTTGTGCAAGTGGGTGGTCATTTGTACAAGTGGGTGGTCATTTGTACATGTGGAGGGTCATTTGAAGGAGTAGATGGTCATTTGTATAATCTTTTTATCATTTTTAAAGTGGTTGGTCATTAGTATTGTCGTTTCTACAAGTGGGTGGTCATTTGTACGATAATATTGTCGTTTTTACAAGTGGGTGGTCATTTGTACGATAGTATTGTCATTTATAGAATTGGATGAGGTCTGTGGCCACTGTCCTCTTCCTTGCTACTGATCTGGTTTATTTATAAAATTACAGTTTAGTGCTACCAAAAATGTAAACAAAATAGTATTTTAAAGTTGCAATTAAGTTTTAAGCAACAGAAATTAACTACCGAAACAAGAACATTTACTAACCAAACACAGAAATTTACTGATTAAACGCAGAGATTCACTGATTAAACACAGAAATTAACTGCACAAACAAAGAAATTAACAGATCCTATATTGACTGTCCAAAGACAAGAATTAACTGCTCAAAGCTTGTTTACTAATGTTATCATTACTATATTTGTATAGCTGTGCGAGTTTAAAAAATAATTATTTGTTTTTGCATATTAAAATATCGTCTACTTTAACTTGCTTATAAAACCCATCCCAGAAATTCGCCGAAAGAAAAAGTTGGGAAGGGGGAATAAACTTACCACAAACCTTGTAATTATCAAAAAGTAAATTTAATTTACGGGAATATTTTAAAATCAAAACCAGTTTGAATTCGAAAAGATTAGGGAAAATACTTTTTAACAAAATTATAGCTCTATTGTAGCCAAGTAATGCATGAATGGGATTTAAAATATACACGTGTTCGCTCTTTTAAAATGATATAAGAAATAAGTATTTATACATATAGCAAGATACAAAAAAAATACTTATTTGATCTTATTGGGGAGCGGCTGGTTGGGGGGGGGGGGTTACAGCTCTTTTCTAGCCAAGTAATGCATGTTGTAGCACTAAAAAAAGAGACGCATGTGGTCGCTTTTTAAAAATGATATATGAAAATAAGTTTTTATAAATAGCAACTTTTGTTTTTGACGGGTTCTTCAGGATTTCACAGAAATTATTCTGACGATGATTTTAATGACCTACGAGCTTTAAGTTTTTCTTGATGCTGAGTCCTTGAACGTAAGCTTCCCCCGAGGTGACCATGTTGTCCCCAGTCAGCATCTTAAAGGTCGTTGTTTTCCCTGCTCCGTTCTGCCCCAAAAGTCCCAGGCACTCGTTCTGGGGCAGGGCCAGGCTGGAGTTCTGCACGGCGACGACAGTTTGGCACCTTGACCTAAATTTCTTGTGGAGGTTTTTAATCACGATGGCATCTAAGTGTAGAAGAAATGGAAACAAAACTCCTTTAGTAATTATTTCAATGATAATTTAAAGCTAAACACGTGTGCAGATGTCTCAAAGTTTAACAAAGTTGAAATCATTTTCATTGCCTACCATGTAGTCGGATTCCCATGCTTCCTGGTTTCCCCAGATGCGTACTCTTTTTATGCCCTTGTCCGGGCGGCTTTCCAAAAAATAAAAGAGGCTTATTTTGTCTGGTATTTTCTCTGTCTCAAGTAAACCACCTGATGTGTTCTATGATCCCAGAATCAACTTGCTTAAATCCATACGATTTTGATGACAATAAACCAGATAAGATACTTTCACTACTGTTTGGTAAACATCAGTAATTTAGATACCTTTATCTTAGATATACAGACGCTCCTTCTATGCAGAAGATAATTGCGTCCACAGACCATGAGAGATGATCTGTTGGCAAGTGATGCAGCGGTCACAGGTCACGGCTATAGGGGTTCCACGCATTACCCCAGCCGCCTAACTATTGTCTAGTTAGGTACCCATTCGGAGCTGGGTGACTCGGGGACTCCTCAGGCCGCGAGAACAAATCCTCACCTTCGTGTGGATTCGAACCCGTGACCATCGCTACCTCTCGACCACCACGTCCCATATACAAACTTACTGATTCTTTTCCGTCAGCTAGTTTGGTTCACTGAACACTCAGTTAACTCAAAAGTAAAATTAAATATTATGAATAATATTTTATGTAGCTTAACTTTAACTTTATTGGTACAACACTTAATACAGTTGGATCCCATTAAGACGCACTTCGTTATTGCGCGAAATCAGTTAAGTCGCTTAATTTCGTGACTTACAGATAGGGTAGATAATCACTTATAAGTTCTTTTTTAAATCGCACGTGCTTTTCCGATGAATAGGTTTCTACAACTTCAAATAAATGTTTACTACTTTTTTCATTTCGTGATTTATACTATTTGTCTCTATTGTGATTCATACTATTTCGTCTCTGCCGTGATTTAGACTTAAGAGCTGCTAACAGCATTCATATGTGTCTACTGAAGTAGCAGTTATTATTTATTTATAAAATAATAGGGTTTTAGGACGCTGGCAAGCCCACTTTGTTTCAAAAGCCCAAATAACATATCCTTGTTTGATAATTGCGAAATATTAAACTTCATGAAATGTACAAAAAAATAATTTAATAAATCATCAAATTATCTTTTTACATCGCTCCCTTTTCCAAAATTAAAATTTAAGCTAAAACAATGATTACAAATAATATTATTTTACGGCGAGAATCACCACACATTTTTTAAATGCTATGGACTGTTGCACTATTTCAAAAGTAATATTTTATTTAAGTATTTTGCACACCTTCTGATGCACACCTTGTATTAAAATATAAGCTCAAACAATGATGTCATGGCGTTACGGATACAATGAGTGAGTGACTGACTTGGGCTACTGTATTATCTATCAGCTCTTAGATCTTTACATATTTGACACCTATTTTTTTAATAGAATTTTATTTTATCGAAAAATATAGTACGTTACCAACGATTTGGTGAATTTTGATCAAATTTTGATTGCTTTAACAATCCTGCACTTTCAATATTTTTTTAAAAAACCCGTAAAATACCAAGTTTTTTACTATAAATCCTTTATAGACGAGATATAACTATATGTATGTTCATTATAATACGCAGGGCAAAACAATACGTAAATACAAAATTCTAGTTATGTCAAGTAAAACGTGTTTAACATAATGCGCACCGATCGTGTATATAATTTTAAAAAGTAATCTCAATGTAATGTGCACCTTATTGCAAGACATGAAAGGTTGTTAAACATAATAAGCACCACAACAATCTATCTAAAAAATTAACATGATACATAGAGATAAATACAATAATTTAAAAATTCAATAATTCAATCACTGTCATTCGATCGATTTCAAAATTTTGAAACATCATTTTTATCATCGGCATGAGTAAGCCTGCAAAATTTCAGCTGGCCAGTTTACGAGAAAGTGGGTTAAAAATCGTTCGAAAGTTTTTTTTCGGGAAGCAAGCACGCACGCACAGGCGCACGCACAAGTTCAGACACCATAAGGTAAAATAATGTATTTAAAAATGTTTTAAAATCTTTTATATTAACTCGTGGTGTCTGTTTGCTTGAGTGCCGAAAAATCCTTGGATCGACTTTTAATCCACTTCCCGTACGCTGTCGAGCTGAATTTTTGCTACCAGTCTAATGCAGATTATAAAAATGATGTATCACAATTTCAGCTTCATTGAAGAAGGTATTCTAATTAAATTAATGAATTTTTAGATTATCTTTATTAATCTCTATCTCTCTGTAACATGTTATTTTTTGTGCTAGAGTGTCGTGGTGCATATTATATATTGAATAACAATTTCCTGTCGCGCAATAAGGTGTGTGTTATTTGATGACATTTAAAAAAAAATATTTCCGATCTGTGCGTATTACGTTAAACATTTTTAACGAGAATAAATAACTAAAATTTTGTATTTTTATATTCTCTTGAGCTGCATATTATAATGAATATTCTTTTAGTTATGTCTCGCATAAAAGAAAATATATTCCCAAACCTATTTGTTATATTTGTTATTCACATCTGTCATTTTTTCTTTCTATCTTTTTATTTTGTTATTTATTTATTTATTTTGTAGCTAAGCAAACGTTTTTCAATCTATTTGACACGTTTGTTAGCACTAGAACCAGCTCCACTTCCTAAATGACCAGAAGCCTACATTCGCTAACAGGTGCACCCATTAACAGGAACCCTGGCTAACAGGAACACTCACTAACAGGAACAGTCACTAAGAGTAACACTCACTAAGAGTAACACTCACTAACAGTAACCCTTACTAACAGTAACCCTTACTAACAGTAATACTCACTAACGGGAAACATCACAAACATGAAAACTCACTTTTAAATGTAACACTCACTAACAGGAACACTCACTAACAGGAACACTCATTAACAGTAACACTCATTAACCGTAACACTCACTAATAGTAGCACTCACTAACGGTAACCATCAAAAAACAGAAATAATCACTAAGAGTAACACTCACTAACAGTAACCCTAACTAACAGTAATACTCACTAACGGGAAACATCACAAACATGAAAAATCACTTTTAAATGTAACACTCACTAACAGGAACACTCACTAACAGGAACACTCACTAACAGGAACACTCATTAACAGTAACACTCATTAACAGTAACACTCACTAACAGTAACATTCACTAATAGTAACACTCACTAACAGTAACACTCACTAACTCACTAACAGTAACACTCACTAACGTGAACCGTCACAAACAGGAACACTCACTAATAGTATCACTCACTAACAGTAACACTCACTAATAGTAACACTCACTAACAGTAAAATTCACTAACAGGAAATATCACAAACAGGAACACTCACTAACGGGAACACTCTTACCAGTAACACTCACTAACAGCAATACTCACTAACAAGAACATTCACTAATAGGTACACTGAAGCAAGCAGCCGTCAATACTAAAACTCACTGTTCTTGCAAAGTTCATCTATAGGAGTTTCATTGATTCTTAATCTCTCAGCTTTTACGTCATCATCCTCAGAAAAAAGTACCTTTTCAACACTGTCACCTTTGTTCTCCGTGGGGATGCCATCATCTTTGCAAAGGGTATACCTGGCCAGTTAGTCAATTTAAAAACATACATCAAAGCTAGAATTAGAAAGCTGAAATTCCCTGCATAACACTAGAACTTAGTCTAAAGGTATACAATTTTTTTTATATAAAGATAGACATTACCTCAACATACGATCACATTTGAATTCACTAATGCCAATGAAAACCCAACCTCCGACAAAATGAATAATGAACAGCGACAGTTTGGTATTGAGACTTTCGGTCATGACAGTATCCTCTAAGTATTCTCGAAATGGGACTGAAAAAGGAAAGTCAGAAGGATTAACGGATATGGGAAATGTCCGAAGGATTAACTGAGATAGGAAAAGTCAGAATGATTAACTGATATGGGAAAAGTCAGAAGGATTAACTGATATGGGAAAAGTCAGAAGGATTAACTGATATGGGAAAAGTCAGAAGGATTAACTGATATGGGAAAATTCAGAAGGATTAACAGATATGGGAAAAGTCAGAAGGATTAACTGATATGGGAAAAGTCAGAAGGATTAACTGATATGGGAAATTTCAGAACGATTAACTGAAATGAAAAAAAGTCAGAATGATATTATCTTATCTATACAGACGCTCCTTCTGTGTAGAAAATAATTGCGTCTGCAGACCATGACGCAGTGTCATTGTGAGGGGGGAATGTGGTGGCTCATTCAAAATCATATTCACAACCCCCCCCCCCCCTTTCAAGTACGTCAACCTTTCGTACAAAAATATTTTTTATTAACAAAATAATTAAAATTTAACATAAACACCGTGACGTCACACATAGCCAGACACCCCCCCTGCCACAAACTGTCACACTTTCTTAAATCCCCCTCCCCAATCTGGAGGGTAACGTACTTTATGGACGGCCCCAACCTGCTGCACTTTTCCCAACCAAATTAAGGGAATGGCACATAATGAGCAACACTTAATTTTTCACTAAGAAAAGCCTCGACTCAGTTATACTTCCTACTCATATTTGCAGCATTAGAGTACGACTGTCCAAGGCATTTTTAGGGATTCATACAAACATTAGCCCATATTTATTATAGACTTTAATAACATTTAAATTATGGGGCCCCTGGCTTCAGCCCACTCAGCCCACCCCCTGTCATTCGACATAGGGGGAGGGGGTCACGCATTTGTGACGAGGGGGGGTTGTTGTTTTTTGTTTTTTTGAAAAGTGACGTCACATAAAAATGCATCACTTTAAATAAAAGTTCCACGAAAATATTTAATTGTTTACAATTTATTTAATGACGGAGGAAGTCAACGTACTTATGGAGAAGGGTCTAAGCTTTTGTAACTACGTGTGACGAGTGGGGTGGGTAAATATCGGCCTAAGCGCTTGACACCATTTATGTGTTGCCCCTAACTTATATCATTTTGAAGTTTTAATTATTGCTTTACACGTTCAAACCTTCCTAGAAGATTCTCAAACTTATGGTTATAATTAAAAAAAATGATCCCAAAAACAATGTTCAGTTTTTAACAAGGAATTAAAACTAATTTTAAAAAAAAATACGGCATGTAAGTGAGAAAGGCACTAAGATATCAAAACCAAATTGAATTTTTTTTTCTGTATTGTCGTTTTCCATTCTGAAAATAACTAATAAATCGGTAACTCTAACCAGCATTTTATTGATGTATTCTTATGTAGCACAAGTAGACTGGAAATGTAACCCTGGCCTGTTTACCTTTGTATAACAGTTTCTTGCGAAATCTTTTTAAATGACCAATCATTCTTAAGGAGACAAAAAGATTTACCTCCAGTGGAGTAGCACTGTATCGCTACCATCACGTAGGGGATTAAATGGGACTCACGACTTACCGTCATTGGTATAGCGCCGTGCCGCTATCACCACGTAAGTGACTAGTGATGTCGTGAGTGTGTAGTTCGGTGAGATGAATGAGAGAAACCAATGAATGAAGTCAACAGTTTTGTTGTCTTTTTCAGACATCCTGTAGGTGGTCAATATGACAGATGCCATGACACCTGCGGATTAAATGACGGAGTGGTAGTGTTAACTAATGTCATGAAATGAGAAATGGAAAACGTTTATAACGTCATGACGCGTCTGGATGGCATGAGGCAGTTATTAGAAGGAGCCTTGCGTTTGATGGGGTCATTTAGAAAGCTCATGATAAATAAATGTGAGCAACTGTGATAACCAGACACAACAAGCAGAGGGGAAAGCTGGCTCTAAGACCAGTTACGTTTCTTTAGTCACCAGTGTTGTTTGTGACTAGCACTTAGACCAGTTACATTTCTTGAGTCACCAATGTTGTTTGTGCCTGGCACTTAGACCAGTTACATTTACTGAGACACCTGTGTTGTTTGTGCCTGGTACTTCAGTTACATTTCTTGAGTCACGAGTGTTGTTTGTGCCTGGTACTTCAGTTATATTTTTTGAGTCACCAGTGTTGTTTGTGCCTGGTACTTCAGTTACATTTCCTGAGTCACCAGTGTTGTTTGTGACTGGCACTTAGTCCACAGCCTCCACTGGTGATTCAGTTGTCTAACCTCTAAACAAGCGATCTCTCTTTGAACATTAAGTGGTTAGCCTTATCAAATACCCCAACGTTGTCCCTCTATGTTTACCAATGCACTATTCTTCATTTGGCCTCAATAACTCTTCAGTTTTCTAGCAAGATGCTGTATTTGCTGTCCAATGCTGTCTTCGTGAGGCACGCATGCCAGTGCCGACACGATTATGTTTGCAAGCAATTAATTTACAACCTCCACCCCCACCCCAGACCGAATGCAAGGAAAAATTAAAAAATCTTCAAAAATAAGGGCGAAAAGCCAATTGTTGATACCCAGGAAGACGTTGAAGCACAGGATCGAGATGACGCCATTGGCAGGGTTCTTGAAGATGAGCTGAACAGCGTATAGGTACGGGAACATGGCCACGGAGAAGGACATCAAGATGACCAGTGTGACGACCCATCGGCCACGCTCCAGGTACAGGTTAGGGTAGATGGTGAACCCACACATGATGGTGGCGATGATGATGAGGAAGAGAAACATGTCAAAGATGTAGACGCCGAGCCAGTAGGCCCATGGGCTGACTCCGCTCAGAGCTTGCAAGTGTTTTGCGCCAATCTGGAATAGAAATGTGACACATCAGTTTATAGGATATGAATGATACTTCAAAATTTTATTATGATATCTAATATAGAATTGAAAAACAGACTTTTATAACAAGACAAAAAATATATTAAAAATTTTTGGGATGGAAAAAAATGTTATTTATATGATGGGCCATTTGTAACAAGCTTATTGTGTTACAATTATTTGCTTATTAAAATATACATATATAAAACAAATTAACTACTACACTTAACTTATTAGCAAGCTGTAATGGATCAGAAGAAATAGACTATGATTTAAGTATGAAATTGATAGTGAAAGATGATGAAATTTTGATATTAAAAGAAGCCCTAATAGAGAAAGAGGGAGCAATTGAAAGTAAAAAAGTTGACCATGGACAGAATCAGAGGTCAACTGTAGAAAAGTTAGTTAGAATAGTTGAAAAGACAGAACAGAGCAGAAATACACAAGAGGAGAAAGTTACTATAGTCATAATGGATGAATGTAATGAGGGAAAAACTGCAAAGTGTGTTGCAGGAAGGGTGGAAAAAGGCATCCACAATTATGAAAATGTGAAAAGTAATGAGAACCGCTGCTGTGGGTTAACGCGAAATTACGACAGGTGCTCAGGGGAAGTTGGGGTTGAGTTGTTAGAAACAGGCAATGTTTATGACAGAGGGACAAACCTTTCTCGTGACCAAGAAGACAGGGAGAGTGACTATGTGGGGACAGGTCAGACCAGAAATAACCAGACCGTGACCGATAGTAACTCAAATAGGCGTCACAACCCGTGTAGAATTAGAGAGAATTACAGAGACTGTGAATCAGATGACCGGGGTGCTTGGCCGTTGTGGCTAAGAATTTGGTTGATGGTTGGGGTCATTCTAAAAATATTGATAAGCGGGCGTGAATACGAGTGGGTCGAGTGGGTAGCCACGAACATGTACGGTAGAGAAGATACCCTTGACACGAGTTGGGGGTTATGTAGCATTGCCATGTTAAAAGTCCCGCCTAGGCTCACGTGGGAAACGAGCAGTCAGGATAACGGTAACCAGGGGCGTGTACTGGTAGTAGTAGAAGATAAACGAAATATACCACCAAGTACAATGACTATGATTTTTTTT
>MUZC01004612.1:931662-958115 GCA_002072015.1 Radix auricularia | reverse complement strand
GTCACGAAAAAATTATCGAAATTTAATGTAGAAATTCAGAAGGGACGTCATCGTAAAGTTTATCACCTTAATAGAATTTCAAAGTTTGTAGAAACTAACCGTGATAACACAGAGTCGGAAATACCGTTAGCAAACAAAAGTAAACATAACATGAATGGTGCGAGCGCCACAGTGATAACCGAAGAAGAAACAAAACCTATAAATAGGGAGGACGTGGAGAACATACCGGTGATTAATATTAAAGATAATTCAGGCATCAATATTAGTAACGAACTTACCGAAATGCAGAAAAAACAAATTGACGAGTTGATGCAAGAATATAAAGAAATTATTTCAGATATTCCCGGGAAAGCATCGGCGGGTATGCATAAAATAGAGTTATTAGATCATAAACCTATTACCTTAAGGCCGTATCCAATACCTGTCCATATGGTACAAAACCTAAAAGAGGAAATAGAGATGATGTTGGGACTGGGAATAATAGAAGAATCACGGTCACCGTATTGCTCCCCTTTAGTACTAATTAAAAAGAAAGATGGGTCGATTCGGACTTGCGTAGATTATCGGAAGTTGAACGCAATAACAAAAAAAGTATTTAAAAAAAACAACAAATTACACAGACTATTTGTGTAAGGAAACAATAAAATTAAAGCTTTATTATCAACTAATACAAATAATGGTAAACGTTTCGGCTCATGCCTTCATCAGTACAAAAACAATTACATGTACTTACATATATCTTAAAATTAAAACATATTAAAGTCTATGTGATAAAATGAAAAGAAATGAAAGACAAAAATAAACACGGACATATAATTTAAGAAAAAGGAGGAAGTTGAAGTTTCTAAAGTAACAGTGAAAACCACAACGGGAAAACGATTTTGCAGTCAGGTAAAATTGTGGATTTGGTTAATTCCATATGGAGCCAACGTACCAAATCGTTTTATGAGTCTATTTTCCATGTGGACTCTATCATGGGTATTGGTTGCATATAGAATACCAGTAACTACAATATCCAAAATGCCATCGTGGTCAACACTGTTAAAATGTTTAGACACAGGACACTGAGCCTGTTTATTTATATTGTACAGGTGTTCTCTAAACCGATCTCCAAGACGACGACCTGTCTCACCCACATAAATTTTATGACATCTCTTGCAAATAATTGCATAAATCACGTTGCGACTGGTGCAAGTGAATCCATCTTTTATTAAGAATTGTTCAAGAGGGAAATAAATTTTGTTAATTTCAACCACATATGGACAAGTATTGCAACGGTTACGGTTGCAACCTTTTGTTCCAATATGTGCTTTCATTGTGGGAAGGTGACTTCTTACAAGTATGTCTCTGAGGCTTTTATCTCTCCGGAAAGCAAAAAGAGGAGGTTTTTTGAAGACCTGCTGAGTTAGAGGGTCAGCCATAAGGATTGGTCAAAAAAAGTAGCAGAGGTGATACAAATCAAGATAAACTCCTGGAGCACATGAATAAAGCCAAATATTTTACGAAATTAGACTTGACAAAGGGGTACTGGCAAATACCCCTTGAAGAAGAAAGCAAAGAATACACAGCTTTCCAAGGCCCTGAGGGGTTGTACCATTTCAATTTCATGCCTCTTGGGTTGGCGACCGCTCCAGCGACGTTTAATAGGATAGTCAGTAAGTTATTCCAAGGAATAAAACAGGTAGCTACTTATTTTGACGATATCTGTATATACACAGACGATTGGGAAAAACATATAATAATTATTAGAGAGGTTTTAGAAATCCTTAAAAAGTCTGGGTTTACAATCAAACCATCTAAGATGGAGATTGGGAAGGAATCTATCGAATTTCTGGGACATAGAATCGGGACAGGCCTCTTAAAACCGGACCTGATCAATATAAATAAAGTGTTAAAAATAGAACGTCCCAAAAATAAGAGACAAGTAAGAGGACTAGTTGGCCTTATCTCTTACTATAATAAATTTATACCGAATTTTTCAACTTTAACAGCACCATTGACAGACCTAACAAAGAAAGGTAGACCGAATAATATATGTTGGACTGACGAATGCCAACAAGCATTGGAGACAATCCAAAACCATTTAACAAATAACCCTATTTTGATCCTCCCCAACATTGAGGATAAGTTCATAGTTCGCACGGATGCGTCGATGACGGGATTAGGGGCGTGTTTGATGCAAAAGAGAGACAACATACTCCATCCAGTTAAATATATCAGTCGTAAATTAATGGATAGGGAGACGAGATATTCAACAATTGAGAGAGGGAATGCTTGGCCATAGTATGGGGAATTCAGAAATTATCATACTATTTAATGGGTGCAAAATTCACGCTCCAGTGTGATCACCAAGCGTTTAAAATACCTAAATACGACTAAATTTGAAAATTCACGGGTTGCGAGATGGGCCCTGATTTTACAAGAGTACAATTTTGACATTGACTACATTAAAGGGGAAGATAACATTATTGCAGACTTTCTATCTCGGCAGTGAGGAAAGTAGGCAGTGAGTTGTGATCAGTGAATAGGCAAAATTCGGTCGAGTTACGGCGACCAGGTGATAAAGGCAGACAAAGGACATGGTTATGACCTCCAAAGTCAGTGCAGGTCAAACACGGGTTTCATTGGACTTGGACAGCGAGACTGAATCAAAAGACCTTGACTGAGAAAAAGGACAGGGTTACGTATCAGTCGGGTTACGAAGAGCGAAAGATATAGAACGGTCGTGTGGGTCCTTGAGAGCTCATGATATATTAATAATGTTGATAGTTCCATGAGATAATGAGGGGTTGAAATATTGTGTATGAAGTTTTTTTTTCTTTTTAAATTTTGTTGCGGGTCATTATGAGTATGTATGATGGTTATTATGATAAGGATAACCGGTGGTGATGGGTAGATAAATTGTTATCTCCATAGGCTGTATTTATTGATAGATGCACATGATTGCGATAAAGTGATTGTAATGGGTTAAATACAATCATGCTGAAATATTACAGTTTGGATAAGTGGTTATCCCTGTAAGAGTACCTCATGCTGGAGGCAATCCTGGAATAAATATCGTAAGAATTGATATGAGGAACCAGTAGAGTCAGTTAAAGCAACCTGTGTAACCTGTTAATATAGTAATCTTGAAAATTCATGTTGTAGATATGTTATGATTTTGATTATAATTTACACAATGAAAGGGTCGGTTATGCCAATGATGAGGATCATGAACTAGTATTTAGCCAGACCTGTATGGCAGGTGAGATAAGGTGTACTGAGATATAATTTACTACGTCCTGTACGACAGGAGTGTTGGGCAGTTTTTGGTAATACAATTAACCAAGTTCCTGGTGGCAGGAATGGCGGGCTGTATTTATATCCGAATAGGACGGTGGCTATAGTGAGATGGGACATCTCAATAGCACAGTTCCCAGTAAACGAAATTATTATTAGAGCAGGGATTGCTCTTTAAAAGGTCCCATGAGGTGGACAAGTACTAGCACTTTTTTGTTTTGCCTGATTGGTAATGTTGTAATTTGTAATAATATGTTGTTCTTGGGGTTCTTTTCTTCTCCGGAGATCTTGTACATGTATAATTATTTTTTTCCCTGAGATCTTGTATAGATATATTTTTTTTGTCACCTGAGATCGGGTGTATATATAGATAAGTATATTGCATATGTATATTGGTATAAAAATTGATTATCACTTATGTCTAATGATGTAAGACCTCGCAGGTGTAAATTTTGTTTGTTATTGCTGCTAAAATGACTTATTTTTGGAGACTATGTAACTATGTAATTAGAGTAGAGGACTGCTTCCGTTGGCTAAAGCGGCAGTAGTATGTTTTCCATGATGTAATATATTAAGGGATTATGAATATGATGTATGTATATGATTCATATGATGCTGTTTCATGTATTAAGGCCAATTATTTTCATGATGTGTTTTGAATGTTTAGTGATTCCATACCCTGACTTATTTTGATTGTGAGATTCTACTAGCAAGTAGAATCTAACGGAAGAGGGGGGATATGTCAAGGTATGAGAATCACTGTCAATGAATGGTTCTGAGTTGTTACTGAGTTGTCAATCAGTGTTGTGAGTTGTCGTGAGAATGTTATGAACTCTATTCAGTTGACGGACTTTTGAATGTCAGGCAATGACTTGAGAGTGCGCGCAAAGGCTATATATAGTGTGGGTCTGTGTAGTGTGAGAGAGACGAGACGAGAGAGACGAGTGGAGAAGAGATAGGAGACACTTGTAACGTCAGTGTGTGGACGTTCGGCCAGGGCTGTGTTGTTGACGGATGGTGTTATCGAGGTTGCTCGAACACTGGAAGGCTGTGAGCCTGTATGCCTGTGCTGTGATGTCTCGAACACTGTAAAGACTGCGATCCTGTAAGCCTATGCTGTGATGTCTCGATGGCTGTATGAATGATTTATACGTATATTTATAGTTCAATAAAGAACAACTTCTATTCGACAAGAGTCTGTCTTTATTAAGATTGTATCCAGAACCCAGTACGCAACAGTCTTCCTCTATGGTTGTGAGGCTTGGACGCTCACCCCAGACCTCCAAAAAAGAATTAGTGCGCTTGAGATGAGATGTTTTCGAAAGGTATTAAACATCTCCTACACGGCGCACATCACGAACAAAGCGGTCCGCGACAAAATAAGTGCTGTCATTGGCCCTTACGAGGACCTTCTCACCTCAATTAAAAAGAGGAAACTACGATGGTACGGACACGTGTCAAGATCTGGAGGTCTCTCAAAGACGATATTGCAAGGCACAGTCCAGGGAAGAAGGAAAAGAGGCAGACCAAGGAAGAGTTGGGAGGACAACATCAAAGAGTGGACCGGCCTTTCATTTAGCGATTCCCAGAAGGCAGCTCAGAACCGTGACACTTGGCATGAGTTAGTGCGCAGCTCAAAGTGGTGCCCCAACGACCCAGCGTCGGGTTAAGGGATAGTTCAAGTTCAATGGATCAGCACTAATTTTGTTAAAGTATATTTATTATTGAAACACATTTTTTTTCAGAAAGTTTCTACATTGAAACCCCCATCGTTATAAGTACGTCTATAGTTTAACAACGGAATGGTGAAAAAATATACAGCTATAGTCACACTGCTATATTGAAACATAAACTTTAAAATAAATTATCACCACTCCTTCATTAATTTTTTGATATACGTTTTCCACGAAAGAGCAACAATTATAGAGGGTTTTATTGTATTATGTATACTCTTCTTCGCTTCTTCATCTGTTTACCAATGGCAATGGCCTACAAGCAACACTCGGATAATTTTGGTTCTTGTAAAAAGATGCCTTGTGTGGCTTCTCATTAGGTTATTAGAGACCAAGGGTATGGATGAAAGACAAAAGTAGAAATAATGTTTAAAACTTTTTCCAGACCAACTATGCACCGCAAACCGGCCTTAACCTTATGAGGCACGATCTCTTAATGCAAAGGTCAATGAGTGAAATTAAAAGTACACTTGGAAAAACATTATTTTTAAAAATGTATTATCCCTCTTGAAATGATACATAAAACAACCATCTCTTGTCTTATCTGATCTATTACAGATGCTCCTATTATACAGAAGATTACTGCGTGATATGTTCTGATAACCACGTACTGACGAAGTGACGCAGCGTCCACAGCTCGCGGCTATGAGAGATCACGCTATTCCCAGGAGCCTTTGTTTCCCTACCTTCTGTAACTAGCGTCAGGTACCCATTCAGAGCTGGGTGGACTCAGCGATACCCTTGGTCCCGGGAAAAGATTTTCCTGCTTTTTACGGATTTGTTAACCCTTGACCTTAGTTACTTCAGCCGAGTGTGCATGCCACTCGACCAAAATGCAAGGACCAGACAGTTATGTGGACTCTCAGATAGACTCACCGCACGCTCAGCGATGAGCCCATGGATGTAGATGACTGGGACGAGGGCCATGGCGAAGCCCAAACAGAACAAAGTCCCTATCTGTAGCGCATAGTTTATCTTGTAAAACTCCGGCATTTCGTGATACAAGCCCAGTTGTAGGGAGAAATCACTCCCAAGAGCTGACTGCACATAGGCGTTTGAAAGAAGCTGCATCTGTGAGGAGCACAATTAAATATACAAAGCATTATGCGAGCAAAAAGCACATAGATATTTAAAAGTAACTGAAATTTTGAGATGCTATTACAAAAGTTGAGAGATTAAGAGAAAAGAATACACATCGACTTCCTTTTGTAACTAGCTGCCTCGGTGTAGAACACACATGCATATAAGTAGCGTTTGAAGAGAATAATACTAAAATTCTCCAGATGTTCTTAGAGAAAACAAAATCATTAGCAAAGAAGAGGAGAATGTACAAAAGGGAGACTTTATGATTGATTATACGGTTTACGATAACCACAAAAGTTAATTGACCTTAAATAAGTAAACAAGGTTTGTGAATACGGCTCTCCACCACTAGCAGCTAGTGGTATTTTCTGGACACAATTTCCACATGAGGTTTTTATGATTTTGTTTCGTATCTGTCTCTAATGACTCTTCTGAGTCCCTAGTGATAAATAGAAATAGTATGTCTTTATCTTATCTTATCTTATCTTATCTGTTACAGAAAGTTGCCTAAAAATCGATCCAAAGTTTTTTTTCGGCAAGGTCGGTCGTACGGTCAGTCGGTCGTACGGCTCAGACATCACAAGTTAATATAAAGGATTTTAAAAGAGTAAGGGACCTAGAACAGTTCCTTTTGGAAATCCTGAGTTAACCTTTATTGGTGCAGATCCAGATCCATTAATTATTACAGTTTTCTCCCTACCCAATAGGAAGTCTTGGATCCAGTAATGTAAGGGACCTGAGATTCCAAAGTATTTCAGTTTTTAAAAAAAAATTAAACTAAGGTTGTGAACCTTGTAAAATGCCTTTGAGAAGTAGAATAATATTGTATCTATTTGATCATTATTGTCTAAGCCTCTTGATAGTTCACCTATTAGACCTGTTAATTGTTTTTCACATGATGTGTTATTTCTAAAGCCGTGTTGATGTGGGCATAGGTCGTTATATTTGTCAAGGTGGTTAATTATTCTACTATATATTATGTGTTCTTTGTAATTTACAGATGATACTAAGTGAAACAGGTCTGTGATTGTCGGCGTCTGATTTATCACCTTTGTTAAAGAGTGGAGTTACGTTGGCTAATTTCCAATTTTTGGGCAGATTACACTGGTTTAGAGAGTGCTTGAAAAAGAACTACAAGGATTGGGGACAGTTCATTGCTTAATTCTTTTATTAATCTGACAGGAAATTCATCTGGGCCAGTAGTTTTGTTTATTTTTAAGTTTTTTAGGAGTGAAGGTAAGCCTATCTCATCTACAGTTATGTTACCTATTTCTTTCATTTTATTTAAATTTATTAAAACTTCTTTGTCACCTGAGGCAGAAAATGATGTTACAAAATATGTGTTAAGAATATTGGCTTTAGTCTCATTATCATTATAGGTTACTTGAGCTTTTTAGTGTGGCTATTCCTCTAGGCTCCATTTTTTAAGATTTGATAAAGGACCATATTTTTTTTTGTTATCTTTAGTAACTACATTGTTTATATAATGATTTTGGAGGTTTCGACTAAGTTTTTGTGTCAAGTGTTTAATTTTTAAGTATGTTTTGTGTATCCTTTTATGTCAATACAATACCAACGTTAAAAAATCATTTAGCGCATAGTGCGTTTTTTTTCAAAGTAATGTGATTTAGGTCTTTTCTATGACAGCACCAGTAAACTTACAGAGATCCCCTTAGAGTGTACAGCTGTCTTTTGGTAAACGAATGTCAACTGGGTCTCTTCTATGACAGCACCAACGATCATCTTGTCCTCGTAAACGTTCTGGCCGAGGGACTCTCCCGTTTTCAGCAAGAAGTCTGTGACGTCAGACTATAAAAACGTCACTCAAGTTACCCACAGCGTAAACAATCTTTCAGTAATCATTATGACGTTGATTGATTTTGAAGTATGTTAATGCCTTTTTCAATTTCGCGTTTATAAAAGTAAATGTAAACTTAAAATAAAGACTATGATAGTGTACATTTTTGCGTCACAAACTTTTCTAATTTGGGAGATTCGATTTTAAGTAGAAGAAAATTCATCAAATTATTTAAGCTCATAAAAATATGTGTTAAATTACACACACACAAATAATTAAATACATTAAATATTCTCAGTTAGTTGTATCATAAAAATGATATCACCTTATCTAATCTCCTATTGCTTTTGTTACCCAATATGTCTTTAAAATATTTCCAGACGTCTTTAAAACGCTTAAACGACACAATTTAAAATGATGCCACCAAGGCGTTACAGACATACAACTAGCACATCGAGGGAACCTAACCTAACCCAACATAACATGTTATCCTATGATCTTAACATAGAAATGTATTATATTACAATGAAGTAAAGTACCCGACTAGTGTGAACCTGACATCTCAACAGCAACATAGTCTCTTCTTTCAACACCGCCGAGAACTCAGCTTGGAAAAAAAAGACTTAAAAGAGGTCATCATTTCTTCAAAACGCAGATTTTCTTTTTCTATAAATAGAACTTGTGCCATTTTCCTCAGCTTGAGACTTGAGAATAGAACTTTACTTTTATCAAATGGGTTTAATTTTTACTTCCCTTACCAATTTATTTTATTGGTCAAATAAAGATCTCGCTAGGGCCATAACTGACTCACCTCTGAAGTTTTGTCCGAATCGACTATTGAGACACCAGGGGACGATGAGAACTGCTTAACGTAAAGATTGATGAGGTTCTTATCGCTGGACGAGTTGAAGAAGACAGGCACGACAAGGTCCTCGAATCGATTCAGGGAGAAGAACATCGGGGGCGAGATCCTCTCATCGCTGTCCATCAGGTCAAACTTGATGCCCAGCATCGTGAAGCAGACGGGTAGGACCAGCAGGATCAGCGCTGACGTCAGGCTCCGTTTGAAGAGGATCATCCTCTTGATTAGGACCGCCCTCATCTGCTGAAGGAACAAGTGGACGCCATTGTTCTTCTGGAACGTGTTCATAGCCTCGAAACGTTCTGGGGGCGGTAGGAACAAAAGTCAAATGGTTCAGGACAAAATGTGCGTGTGACTGCAATCAGGTTTTTAGATAATAAAACAAATGTTGTTTTTTTAAAAGGGTATTTAAGGCTTGAAAAGACATCACAGAAAGATGTTCTTGGGCCTTAACATACACTGTTTAAATAAAATATTCTTCGTGTACGAGTAGTAATGGTTTCATTTCACTGACGGACTGAAATTGTTCGATAGAGGTGTATGATTCTTGATTGCAAGAAGAGCTAGAGAGATTTTTAACTTGCTAGATATAACTGACTTGCTAGAGATAATTGACATGCTAGAGATTATTGACTTGCTAGAGATAATTGACTTGTTAGATATAATTGACTTGCTAGAAATTATTGACTTGCTAGAGATTATTGACTTGCTATAAATTATTGACTTTTTAGAGATTATTGACTTGCTAGAGATAATTGACTTGTTAGATATAATTGACTTGCTAGAGATGATTGACTTGCTAGAAATTATTGACTTTTAAGAGATAATTGACTTGCTAGAGATAATTGACTTGCTAGAAATTATTGACTTGCTAGAGATTATTGACTTGGTAGAGATAATTGACTTGCTAGAGATAATTGACTTGCTAGATATAAGTGACTTGCTAGAGATAATTTACTTGCTAGCGATAATTGATTTGCTAGAGATAATTGACTTGCTAGAGATAATTGACTTGCTAGATATAAGTGACTTGCTAGAGATAATTTACTTGTTAGAGATAATTGATTTGCTAGAGATAATTTACTTGCTAGAGATAATTGATTTGCTAGAGATAATTGACTTGCTTGATAAAATTGACTTGTTAAAGATAATTGACTTGCTGGAGATGACTAATTGCTGGAGTTGATGGAGTCCGCATAGAAGCGTCTTCGAATTATATTAGTGTTAACTGAAAAATGATTATTTCAAGAGAAGAAAACGAAGAGAAAATATTCAGCTAGTCAAACTATGTTCATTACGAATTTTCTCTCTCAACAACAAATTCCTACTCAGTGTTAGCGATGTGCCAGTGTTTTGTCAGTGTTGTGCCAATATTTTGTCAGGCGCTGATTATTCTTTGAATCAAGGGATGCTGCAAGGTATATTTTCTGGATTTAATCCCACCCCCAAAGCGCCATGTATCTATGGATCTTGCATTGATTTCTCTAGCCATGGGGCTGCTCACATGGTATGGGCAGATCTTTCAAAAGACTCCACAATCTCATATTTTTTCAATGGAAAATACAAACATATTCCCATTCCTGAAACTTGTATTTAAAATAAAAACAGAAATAACATACTCAGTTCGTGAGCTCTCTTTTCTGATGCCACGGACAGCCGCCTCATGCTCTCGCCTACGTCAGAGTTCATGTTAAAATTACTGCCGCCAGGTGTTGTCAGGTGACTGAAAATACAAACTGGCAACGTCAACACGTTGATGGTTGATGACGTCATTATAAACTTTTTAATTTCCGAAATAAATAAAGTTTGTAACCGATTGTGTTAGGATTGTGTCAGGATTGTATCCGGTATGTATGAGAATAGTTTCAGGGAGGTGTTAGGATTGTGTCAGGACTGTGTCCGGGATGTGTGAGAATAGTTTCAGGGAGGTGTTAGGATTGTGTCAGGACTGTGTCCGGGATGTGTGAGAATAGTTTCAGGGAGGTTTTAGGATTGTGTCAGGACTGTGTCCGGGATGTGTGAGAATAGTTTCAGGGAGGTGTTAGGATTGTGTCAGGACTGTGTCCGGGATGTGTGAGAATAGTTTCAGGGAGGTGTTTGGAATTTTGTGAGAATAGTGTTAGGGATGTGTCAGATTTGGGTCAGGGATGTGTCAGATTTGGGTCAGGGATGGGTTCAAAATTATGTCAGGGATGTGTCAAGATTGTGTCAGGAATGAGTCAGCGATTTTCCAGGGTTCTTATGATTTCAGTAGCGGATGTGGATATGATGGTTTAGATGTGTGACAACTGAAAATAAAATTACAAATTCGATTTATAAAACAATTGTTGTTTAAAAAAATTGTTATAGGTTATATATCTCGGCTTACTCATCTGCAAAATATATTGACATGTTATGTAATCTATAAAACATTATGAATCTCTAATTTTAAATAATCATATGCTTAGTTAATATAAATAATTGAATAATCCCAATGAAATAATCCAAGTTGTAACAATCCAAATATTCCATTCAATTTAAATGAAGAAATTACTTGTTAAAAAAAATTACTATTTGGCTATCAAATTAGTAGTCATTAGAATTTTTTGTATTGCGTTTTGGCCAGGACTGGAAACAATTAGTTTCAGATAAAGAGTACAGTCCCTTTATTCCTATAACAAGACCAAAACATGATGCTATAGTAAACACTTCATCAATAAGTTAACATAATTTTAAAAAGTTGGTAACCACATTTTTAGCGCATTTTCGAGAAGTCGAATGCGCTATTCCACCCGTTTTGTCCGTCCGTCCGTCCGTCCGTCCGTCATCACCCTTGATCTCAGCTTCCATAAGTTCTAGACCCATGAGGTATATATGTTTTTTGTATGTCCTGACCTGCCATTTGTGCATCAACACTCAGTTACTCGATCCGTTAAAAAACCCCGTTAAAACTACCAAAAAATATTTCGAATCGAGAGGTAACACTAGCGCAGGGAACGGCCGCCATTGCCGGAAGTCGTATATACAATGGTGCAAGTATTGAAGAGTGGTGCGAAAGGGTGCAAAAGAATTAGTAGTTTTTTTTTAGTTGACGTCATTAGAATATGTGTAAAAGTTTAGAGAGTTTTACGTCATCATTTGTGGTGACTTGTAGTTAGATTAAAGAGAAAATAATTTTTTTTTAAATGTAAAGAAATGACTTTTAAATAAAAAAATGTCAGGTATATTCATTACACAAGAAAATTCATAAAAATATGTCTAAAATCTAAACACAATTACTGATAACTACATAATTCTGATATCTAACATAAGTACTGATACATAATACGAAAATGCGCTAACACGTCCTGAATTCCAATAGGGACCAGGCTTAACATGATTTTTTTTATTTCGTCTTAGAAAAATTAAAAATTATCAAGAAAGGAAAAGGATTTCAGATAAGGGTAGATAATATATTTTTTAAAAATTTTAGTTTAAAGGTAAATTAAACATTGATTATGAATTCAAACCAAAATTGATAATTGGTTTAAGTATATAAAATCATTTAGTTTAAAATAAAAAGCTTTTAATTTTGCAACAGGTATCGTCATTTCGCATGCGTTTGTATGTGTTTCAGGTCTCTGGCTATTCATAAAGTGGGTAAACTTCTTACCATTCAAGACTCCTTGGAACAGACTAAAAGACTTACATAAACTTACACGTTGGCGGGTCGAACGAAAGTGTGGGCAATTACGTTTTTAAAAGACGATAAACCTTTAAACAAATGAGCATCTCAAGTGACTTGCCTTTGCGGGGAATTGCTCCCTTCTGTTAAACCCAACATATCAGACATGGGTTTCCTTAAAGAAAGGAAGATATCGTAAATAAAATCTGGGAGCTGCCTGTTTCAAAATATAAAATTTAGGGCTGTTATCGATTAATTTATATTTAATCGTTAATTACCACATAATTAATCGATAATTTTGATTGTAACCTGTTTTGGCATTAATATTTGTAGAAGATATATTTAAATATAAGTAGTTCAATCTTATAACAACGAATTTAAATTTTGTTATTGTTAATTACGTATGCAGTCACATTTTGTGTGATATATTAATTACCTAGAAACATTGTTTAATGTTTTAATATCACTTTCCTTATACAACTTTTTATATTAAAGTTTACACTTAAAAAATCCTTTTTTTTTTAATGGAGTAGTTTGTAACAAAAAAATAATTAATATTAATATTTAATTATTTATTAAAATATCGAACAAACTGTTTAAAACATTTTCTTTGATTTGAATCGATATTTTGTCGATTAAAATAATTTTAATCGATACAAATTTTTAGCAATTAATCGAAAAATTAATCGTTAATTTCCGCAGACCTAATAAAATTACAATTAAAACTGAGTATTTTTCATTATTTAACGACGGTATCTCTCCATCGCAAGTTTTGAGAGCGTTTTCTATTGTGAAGTGAAATGGGTTACGAGTGCTTAGTAGAAAGAACTGACCAGTTAATGACAGCAAAAAAAATAAAAAAATAAATATTTTTTGCTTTAAACAGCACAAACGCCTCATACACACCAATGCACAGTTCTGGCAATAAATATTGATATATATTTTAACGGAAAAAACACAGATTAGCACTAAATAAATAAAAATCTTGTCGTGCGAACGCTGTTAAGAAAACACCAAAAATAAATCTGTTAGTGCTCGAAATTTAATAACTAACTACAGCGAACGAATTTTAAATAATGTTTCATGGGCTTTCACAATGGTAAAACAATTTCGCCAAATATTTACTTTGGTTTCTTCCTCTTATGTTCCTAGTCATTAGTATTCCTCCCTAAATTTATTAGCCTCCGTGTAACCCGCGGTCTTTTCAAAGCTCTGTTAGCTCTATTCTAAATACTTCAAAGCCATATGGTATTTGGAGCTAATTCTAGTGGTTCTTATTGCGAATTACAAACGAGTTACTGAAGAAATGAAAGTTGATATTTTATATGGCAATGCTAAAGACCAAAATATGAAATATTTAATGTGACTGGCACAAGCTGTAATACTACCCTAAATTAAAGGCAACTTCCTCTTCCTCTACGGGGGCGCGGAACGGCCTCGTCTCACGACCTTCACCAACTCTGGAAAAGATAAACAATCTAAAGATACAGATGAGAAAACAAGATGCTACAATTCATTGACAAGCTTTGGTCGTGTGGTCAGTTTATATTATTATCTCACATACTGCGAACCGCAACAAAAATTAGCAATTAATGGCATTTAATTTTACAGATCGGGAATATATTTCGCAAAAGTATCGGAAATATACTACGCACCTCACAGCAGAACAGGAAAGTAGAAAAAAGGTCATTCAATATAATACGCACTGCCACACAATTTCACAAAAATCAACATGTTACACAGAAATAAATAGAGATAATGTAAAAATTCCTTTATTTAATTACATTACATTTAATCGATCTGAAATTTTGATACGTCATTTTTATAATTGGAACAAGTCTGCCTGCACAATTTCAGCTCGCTTCCCTTACGAGGAAGTGGGTTAAAAATTTATCCAAAGTTTTTTTGGCAAGCAGAGGCCCAAGTTAATAATAAGGATTTAAAAAGAGGATTTGAGCATTTATAATTATAAAATACTTTTTGTACATTTCAGAATGTTTAATATTTCGTATTTATCAAAAGGATAAGTTACTTGCGCTTTTGAAAATAGTGGACGCCGTTTGCGCTCTACAACGCCTACTTATGAATATTGATGATTGATTATGATATAATTTGCTATGTATATTCGTTCGTAACGCAGTGTAATGTTACAAAGCGCAACGCTAATAAAAAAGCCTGCACAAACAAAATAATGAAACAAAAATATACTTTTTCGAACGTACACATAAAATTGTTCTCTCTTTGTCTTTACATTTTATGATTATTTAATTAATTGATTTCATGTAAAATATGTTTATTTTGATAATTTCCGTAATTTTTGATGGGTAAAACACTAGTGATATGTTTTTTCTTTTAATGATTAAAAGAACTAATGCAGGAGTTAATCTGTGAGCGCAGATGAAGACGATTCGGCCTCAGCCTCAGAAAACCCACTTTCAGTATCACGAGACTAGTCTTTATGAAAGAACCCCAGGGCGAGAGAAAAAGAGGTCGACCCAGAATGACTTAGAGAAAAAAACTAGAGGCAGTCACCAAAAAATAAAATAAAATGGGCACAGCTGGGGAAGGTTGGAGAATTGCCCAAGACCGTGGTTCCATGAGAGCCTTTGTGACCAATGTCCCAGATGGGGCCATAGATGCTGCTGGTGATGATGATCTCTTACAATCTTACAGTTAAATAAGACTAAACATTGACTTCATTAGTTGCAAGGTTAATAAATATTTCCTCCAGACTAGCGGTGAGCTAATTACTTTACAGGCAGGTTCTAAATTCTAATGATATCTTATCATTATTAGAGAACTATCTAATATTATTTTGTGTGATTTTAATAATTACAATTTTATTCATACCGATAGTCCAACCGTCAGGCTTGTTCATGGGAATTTTTTTCCCCATGGGAAACGTCCCATGGGATGGGAGAGGCATAAATTGCCATGGGATGGGATGGGATGGGATAGAAAAATATGTCCCATGGACAAGCCTGCCAATCGTAAACCCAGGAGCCCTAATATTTAAACCTTTAATTTAAATTAAACAGCATTTCTAAATGACTACATTGTAGGAAAAACACTAACTACATGGACATAGTTTGTTTTAAACAATCCCAACATATGTTTATAACCTTAAAGGCGACGCACCTAATAAAAACATCTTCCATAGATGTGGCCGTGATACCGAAGCTGGAGATGTGAAGACTGGCCTTGTTCTTCTCCAGCTCAGCAAACAAGGCAGGCAAGACCTTGACGTCATCGTCGGGGAGAAGGTAATAGATTTCAGTGGAAGTCTCCCCCTGCCAATCAAATGTCACGTGACCCCCATCAGAGAGAAATGGCTTTAGTCTAACTAAGTGGTGAAAATGAATTCGACCGTTTTGGAAGAAACCCTTAATCATAGTAAGGTCTAATTGAGAGTGATTGTATTGAGCGGTATCCATTAAATTTTGGAGGACAATTTTTGGACTCTTTAAGCCTTCTAATTTATCCAACATGAATTACAAATGGCCTTTAAATAATTAGATGAAAATAATCTTTCACTCAACGTACTGACCTGAAAATAGATCACAATAATCTTCATCGAGACGCATGACATTCACTTAATTATAGCACGATAATCTTCACCTAAAGTCACTAACCTTAAATTTTGCCTCGGGTACGTGTCTTTGAACCAACTCCGTCAACAGTGAGGAGACACATCTCTTATCTTTGACAACGTTCATCTGGTAGCCAGTGCCTTCAAGAGCCGAACATATTGTTAGTTTTAGATAAACTAGATAAAACTAGACATGTCATTTATTAAATCTATGCCAGATATGCCCCGCTGTGTGCCATCCGCCGCAGTCTTGATCACGGATAGTGGAAAGAATTTGTGAAAGAACGGACACAAATGCAGCAGGAAGAAATAAAAACAATGCGAATAAATGTCTTTGTGGGGACCACCAACCGATTGTTGTCTCGAGACACTCGCACCCTAGTAGCAAGGATCATCCATGATCGCAAAAAATGGGAAAAGAACGGGCGCAAACACACATTTTTAAAAATGAAAAGAATAATTTCGCTGGGGCTTGAACCCAGGAACTTCGGCATGTAAGGCTGACGTGATAAACACGATACTACGAATCCCGTGTTATTCTATGAAGGAAAAACGCAAGTGTACGCAAGAACCATTGTTAGTCTCGAGACCACCTCCGCTTGGCAACAATAAACTGACTGGTAGACCACAGCGAGGGTCATTGGTCATGATTGTTTGCACAAACTCGCTTTTGTGAAATTTATGTATATATATTGGCAGACTTTTATTTTAATATTCCCCTGCTGTAAGATAAGTTTCAACGGTAAAATTATAATAAAAAATGTTCAGGCTATATGGAATTTAAAACACATTTCAATTTTCTTATAATTTACATGTTCCATGTAAAAGGGCTTATTAAAGTATTATAACGAAGATATATACCTTTTAGCGAATAGAACAATGCTTTCGAATCTCGAAGAATTATTTACATGAAAGGTTCTGATCTCTCAAGACGGAATTCAAGAAACTCTCTGATGTCACATTTTAAGACAACACAGTCTCATGCGCAGCACATTCATGACACCCACCGTAGATCTGTTTGAGAAACATCGGCGTTCCTGCACATTTGACCACACCCTCGGCCATGATCATGATTCTGTCCCCCAGGACATCCGCCTCGTCCATGTAGTGGGTCGTTAGGAGAATGGTCCGCCCTTGGCGCATGCCTTTTAGGAAGTCCCAGAGTTCACGCCGGGCACTGGGATCAAGGCCAGATGAAGGCTCATCAAGGAAAACTGTCTTGAAAATAAAATGACCATCGTAAAAAGAATATTTTAAACCCAGTCATTAATCCTCTCCCTTCTCGATGTTTCCCTGTGGTTAACTCAACTATTTTTTTGCATAAAACCTAAAAGAATTTTAAAATGTTCGATCTAATTTGAAAAATATAGTGGTTTGATGTCTCGACAAAAAATTCTATTCTAAACTCCGAATCGTTAAGCTTTAAGTAAATTTAACATCTTATAACATCTTGCCAAACAAAGGCATACATTTTATTAATAGGAGTTTTATTATGAAAATATAAAATCTGAACAATTCCAAAGATTGATTTAGCTCGGAATTGAAAGGTTCAACTTCATCGAAGTTTGCGAGCCCTTTAATCGTGTAACCTTCACCTGACAGATGTAGGTGAGTTTAAGCTTACAAGAATTGATGTAAATCTCTTTTGACTATTGTGATCAATCATTGATTTGCTAACGATTTAGGGTCCATGAAAAACTTTCATGTTCTGACCATGTTTATGGAAGCCTTAATAGTTCAGGGGACTTACGCACATATTATTTCTGTTATATTTGTTTAATAATAAAATTACTTATCCTGCAATTTTAAATAAGAAATTAATCCCCCCCCCCCCAAATTATCCCATTTTAAATAGGAAATTAATGCCCCACCAACTAATTCAATTTTGAGTATGAACTGAATTCTACACCAACTTATCCCATCACAATGACATTCCAATGAACGAAATAATGATGAAAAAAATATCAGAGTAAGTAAAAAGTTAAGACTGAGACTTCTTTTTAACCAGCGTAAAGATATGCATTATTGTGCCACCAATGACCTAAGGCAATCAAAGCTTTTAACAATGTTTAGAGGATATAATTTCTATATAGCAAAGATAAGAGCAATATAATTACCTTATTACCTCCAATAAACGCACACGCCACCGAGAGTTTTCTCCTCTGCCCGCCAGACAAGTTGATGGCGTAACTGTTCATCTTCTCCATGAGACCAATTTGAGTCAACATCTGCTCTATCTCTTTTGTGGCCGATTTCTTCAACTGACCCCTCAGCTGGAGTTGTATGGACAAGTTTTAGAACAAGTCTTACAATATACAAATAATAATACCGGTAATCACAATGAGAATGAAGCTAACTTTAGCCTGAAACGGCTGATTGAAAGATGTTCTGAATGTATTAAACTTATTGTCTTTTTGTTCTTTTAGTTCCTGGATGTTCACCATCGATTTTTGGAGCTAAGCTTTTCGTCACTCTACACTTGAGATTTGGTGTTTTAGATAATTTGAATGCGACGCTTCGTGCAATATACCGCTGACAGTGTCAGCCATCTTTGTTGCTGTTATGATCATCTCTGGTGCTGGTTGAAGACATGTTCAGTAGCATGCCCCGAGAAAACAAAGGTAGATTATCTTTGTTGTTACACACACGACATCTTCTACTGTTCATGATTAATGTCTGTCAAAGTGGACGCACATGAACCCAATCACGTGTGTAACCCCGAGGAACTGTTCATTGATGATACAATTGCCAGTGGCGTACTGCCGATGGGGTGAGAAGTAGAAACAGATATTTTCACATCGCAACAATCGACGCTTGGACTATGCTGGAGACATTCTCTTTGTCCAGAAGACCTGTAAAGGCGTCCAGGCGGAGACGTGTGCTGATCTCGCTGCATCCACCAGTCTATGATGTATAAACTTCATGCCATCTGTTCATTAGTGCGTGTATGTTCAAGAAGATTATGAGTACAGTGTCTTTTGTAAAGTTGTTATAAATATTTATAGAGCGCATTGAGCCATTCCGCAGGTTTGTGTACTGCGCTATATGAGCATTTTTATTTTAAAAATATATTACTTAAATTTGCATTTTCTTTTAAAACCAAAGACGATACGTTTCAACTGTAGCTTACCCTCAGGTAAAAGATCAGGTGTTCCTTACAGGTGAGTTTGTTAAATAAGATGTCGTGCTGCGGACACAGTCCCAGACTGGCCCGGGCCTGTTCCAAGTTTTTGGTGATGTCATATCCGTTGACTATGGCTTTGCCACTGGTGGGCTTGAGGAACCCTTGGAAATAAAATATCAAATGTGGGTAAGAATAATATGTTTTTAACATCGATTTTCTTTTGTAATGGTTTAATGAAATATGGAGGAAATCTTAAACACCAATTAACCCAGATTTACGTGTACCGATCTTTGACTTAAACTTTAAGTGACTTGTTTTCTGATTCTAAAAGGTTCAAAGAAAAGGGAGACAATTTGTAAGTGTTGATTACATTGAATGTTTAAGTGGTTGTCTTTAAAATCTGAAATCTAGCGATTGCTATCAAACAGATTTCTTGAGAGATATGTAACATAAAAATGTTCCAATATCAAGATAGAGAATTTCAAATTGTAGCCATTAAAGGGTCTATCTTTTAGCATAGCTGTAACTGTCATCATTCATGTACCTTCTATCATTTATGAACCTGTCATCATTCATGTACCTGTTATCATACCTGTACCTGATATCATATCTGTACCTTCCATCATTCATGTATCTGTTATCATTCATTAACCTGTCATCATTCATGTACCTAATTCATTAACCTGCCATAATTTATTTACCTGACATCATACCTATACCTGTTATCATACCTGTACCTTCCATCTTTCATTTACCTGTTATCATACTAATGGTGGTCGTCTTCCCCGCCCCGTTGTGCCCCAACAACACTGAGATCTGATCCTGGTACAAGTCCATGCTGGTCCCTGCCACAGCAACGTTGGCTCCAAACATCTAGGGTCCAGGGAAGAATATCGGACCATAGTTAGCGTCGCAATACGTAGCATTTAGTGAAAGCCATGTTTAATTGTGTAAGTAAGACATTTTTTAAAATATTATTGGATATAACCCCGCGTTTTAACGAGAGGTTAATATTACAAGATATGATAACGGGTGATGTTGCTAGATCAAATTGTCGTGCACATTAGGAAATACTTAACATCGAATCTTGGGAATCATTTTATCCTTGAAACCTTCCTTCTTATCGAAGTAGATGAGTCGTTTTAAAACCTTGAACAAGGCATGGATTATTTTGCGAGCTAATATAATGGTTATGGAGAGTGCTAGAGGTGTCCCAGCATCCTAAACTAATGGCTCCTTTTATTTCTTGGCAAAAATCTATTAATAGAACAACCACGTATGCGTTGAGAAAAATGTATTTGCGATATGAACCAAATATTCCAGTATTCTATTATGGCTTATATCTACACATTTATATTATCTCTGTTTAATGTGAATTATCCGACTGGAATGGACCAAAACATAAACGTGACTAGCATGTAAGTTATTGTTAGTTATATTTTTGTTGATAATGCTTACTAAAATATTCCTGTAAAAATGACAACCTTAAGTAATGAGACATAATGTTTTCGGGAATAAGAAGTTGACAATCTTTTAAGTGTTAGAGTTATCTTTGCACCCTATAAGCTGTTAGCTACATTAATCTGTCTAAAGTCTGAAGAAAGAAATTTTAGTATTTCTGTAATATAAGAAAAAGGGCATAAACGGTCCTACCCTAGAACAAGACATGAACGGTCCTAACTTAGAATAAGGGCATAAACTTTCCTACCTTAGAAAGAGAATATATATGGTTAAGGAAATAAATGGTCATTCCTTAGGACAGGGATATAAATGGTCATAAGTTAGTACAAGAACATGAACGGTCTTACCTTAGAAAAAGGACATAAATGGTCATTCCTTAGAACAAGGATATAAATGGTCATAACTTAGGACAACGACAAAAATGGTCTTAAGTTAGTAGAAGGACATGAACGGTCTTACCTTAGAACAAGGATATAAGTGGTCCAATCTTAGGACAACATCATGAGATGTTCTACCCTAGGAAAAGGACATGAACGGTCCTACCTTGACCAGCCCTCTGACCATGACTCCAGGCTTCAGGTCCTGTGGAGGCTGTTCAAACAAATTGTCGTCTTGTTTTGGAAGATCGGTGACGTTATCAAGTGACTCTGGGACCGGACTCCAGTAATCTTTCTGCGCATGATTAAATTGTTTCGTTTTTTTAAATTTACTTCTTTAAAAAAAAAAAAGATAACTAATTTCAATTTATATGGTAACCTTTTAACGAGACCTTGTGTTTTGTAAAATTAGATTAGCAAAATTATTCCGGAAAAAACTATAATTTATATGCGTGTAAATCTTGAAATAAAATACCAGATTAAGTATGCAGCGTTCTCTATTTCAAAGCTGAATATATATTTGTGCAGCATCATCCCTATGATAGGCTGAACGACGATATACACATCATTCTTTCTATAGCGCCGAGCTAGATTTAGCACAAAATTCAACATTGTTTGCAAAATTTAATAGGTTATTTTTTAACTTGTCTTACAAACCGTGATTATAAAGTTTTACGTTATAACCAGTGCTACAACCATGATAAAAATGTGTATGTTATAACCTGTGCTACAAACCGTGATAATAAAGTTGTACGTTATAACCAGTGTTACAACCATGATAAAAAATGTGTATGTTATAACCTGTGTTACAAACCGTAATAACAAAGTTGTACGTCATAACCATTGCTACAACCATGATAAAAAATGTGTATGTTATAACCTGTGTTACAAACCGTGATAAAAAAGTTGTACGGCTTTGCTACCCCGAATTCCCCCGGACTGACATGGTCCATGTACCACAAGAGTGAGACGTTGAACAGTGTGTTGGTGACCAGTATCAGGATGCCGTCCAGACAAGTTTGGTGGGGTGCTGCTAAATTTTCACCCATGTTGGAAAATGTCAATTCTCGATCTGAAAATATATTGGACGTTTTATAAATAAGAAGAAAAATATATTTTTGAACTATTTCGTTATTCACATAGAAGGCTGTAGGAATTATTAAAAGCCGAATCAATGGGCGATAACTAAAATAGGAATACATGTTTTAAGCGAGGCTAGTACTGTATCTGGCGGCTCATGCGTTTTGTCAGCTCTATCCAAAACCAAATCTTTCAATGGTATGGTAAATGCATCCTTCAATCTGCCAAAGGTTGTCAGAACTCTGCATAACCTTCTCACGCAAAAAGGCCTTCATAAGGATAACTAGAGAAGTTGAATTGACATCAGATGTTGAAAGGATATCTATAAATCGCCTTGTTGATTCAGCTATGAAATATTGTATACTTTTCCTGCGAGTCCAGATTGTATTCTCCAATTAAAATAATACTTTTTTGAAACAGAAATCGTATGTTTGATGTAAGCGTCTCTTAAAAATTATCTCAAAATTTAACCAGTTACTTGAAATTGTTGCTGTTACTTGCGCTTTTAGAAAGTATCAAAGTTACTTTAAGTGTTAACGCAAAACAGAAATATCACCAAATCTACATACTAATGTCATCAACGCTACTTAAGAAATCAATTTGATCAAAATACATCCGTGGCCTACAGGACAATTTGTATGCCTTGTCTTAATGTTGACAAGCCTGTGGGACAGCTCTACATGGAATGTTTTGGTCAGCTTCCTAATGCAGTGGTGAGACATTCAAGTTAGCAACCACATCTAAGTGATGATACTCACTGCGGATCTCCAGGCCAAATAAGACGTTAACAAAAACGTTGATCCCAGTTTGGGGTACAATGGTTCCCATGAGCCATGTCATCCCTCTTGTCATTGTGAATTTCAGCAATAGCCGGGATCCGAACCAGGCAGCGATAAAAATGGTCGTAGCGACTACCACAGCGTTGCGAGCTGCAGAGGAAATCACACAAATAAAATACGTCCATTTATTTCCTTTATTTTGAGACAACTGACTAATTTGTTAATACACTGCCAACATGCACAGTACATATGAGCTGCACATACACATTACATAAACACTGTAGACATGTACACTGTAGACATGTACTGCAGACTGCAAACATACACAATGTATAGACACTGTAGACACGCGCTGTAGAGTTACACTGCAAATATACACGACATATTTAGTTTTTATGTTAAAAGACATTTAAGAATTGTGACGTTAATTTATAAATATATTATAACTCGTTTTAACACAAATTATTTTGCTATTTATTTTAGATTAGTCTAGAAATTGTCAACTATTTGGTAGCACTAAATAAATTTGATATAAAAATCCTGCATTGAAGAGTTGAGGCTTAGTCACCAGTGTATCCCAACAAAGGTATCGACTTATCTAATGTTGTAGAGCTGCTAACACAGGTGAGGTCTGACCTTTTTGTATGAAACAGGACATGGCCATGGCGAATGTTGTGTTGTTGATGACGTACAAGAAGAGGACCGGGAGGAGAAGGACCGGGTTCGTCCCAAGAAAACGCTCCTCACCGTACTGCGGGTAAGTGCAGACGACGAACGCTACGGAGATGACGGTCCCAATCTGGAGGCCGATCAGAGTCCACGATAGCCAGTAGATTAAGCCACTCAGTCCCATGAGCTTCATGGATTCCTGGGGACATCCAATTGCGAGTTGTTTTCTTTAGCTTCACATTGACAGCACATTTGTGGTTTGGAGGGAATGACATGGCGGCAAACACAGAATATTTTAGTCAAGTTCAAAAATAACTTTGATTCTTACGATTTGTGTTGTTGTCTCTTTTATAGACAGGTAATGTTAACTAACATTTGGGTAGTGATTTGGATGGCGTGGTAAAATAAATAAATAAATATATATATATATAAAACTCGGTGGAAAGGTAACAAAGAAAAAAATTTCAAGCCCTCTTTTATAATAATAATAAATAGACAATTTATATAGCGCTCTGCCCAGTAAAAACTGGGTTCACAGCGCTTTAAATAAAGATAATAACATACATATATGGATGAAATAAACATTCATATCATAACAAACACACAAATAACTGAACATTACACGTAAGCTACGTTAATCAGTATAAGAAATGTTGTTTCATTAATTTTGAAAATAAATTTTGAAAAGTTGCGTCTTAAGTTCAGTCTTGAAGAACTTGGTAGTTCCAATACTACGAATGTGTAATGCCATTGTTTCGCTGCACAAAAAAGAGAAAGACCTTTCAGCAAATGTTTTAGAAGCAGAGAGAATACGTGTGGATGTAGAAGAGCGTGGCTGACGAGTGGGTGAGTAGACAGAAGTTCATTAACATAGGAAGAGCATGAGTCAGAAAAGAAGTTGTGACACAGGACGACCAGTATAATCAATTCTGGCTTGTATATGTTTAAAGTAGCGGAGTAATATGGTCGTGTTTTGAACGCAAATCTCCTTGGGAAAAAATTGTTCTTACATATTTGAAATGCCTGGTCTGTCTCTTCGACGTTGATCATGCAACTTATCATGAACCATACCAGATACAGAGTTCGTGTCTTTTGCAAATATGCTATGTAGGTCACAAAGATGTGCACGAGCCAAAACAAATACGGTAAGAAATACTCATTCCTGTTTTTATTAATTGTTTTTGCCTTAAGAACGGGCCTGGTAGCTGAATTGTGAACTTTCTGTTTATTTTCAATGGATTACTTTGGTGCGCTTGACAAAATAGAGTTGCAATAATCAATACGAGCTAGAACAAGAGCACAGGCTAGAGTTTTTGTTGCACTAACGGTTAAGTGTTTACTGATTGCGCTGATCTGACGGAAGGCGGTGTGTGCAGAGCGACAGATGGGATTGATAAATTTGTTAGTAGTCAAGTTGTCAGAAATAATTTAGCCAACATTCCTTGTCGATGTTGAGCACAATATATCAAAACTAGCTAATATAAGCTATCTGAATAGAATTCGGAAGAGACAAAGTGCTGCGGGAATTATTGTTGTTAAAGAAGAGTGCTTGTATCTTGTCTTCATTAAGTTTGAGCTTGCGGAACGTCATCCAAAACCAATGCTCTTCTGTATCAATTGGACAGCGGAGTCAATATCAGAGGTATGAGTGTGACTGTATAGTTGCGTATCACCTGCATTTGATAGGCTTTTAACTGAATGATTTTTGAGCAGTAGAAGCAGTGGCACAGTACAAAAATACCGGAAACAGCTCCTACCCCTGTCAAACATCCCTAAGACTAAATTATAGTTAGTTGACTACTTGAGATTAGGTGTTACAACAAGTGGGAAGTGGGTGGTAGGCAGGGAGCAGTAGGTGGTAGGCAGTGAGCAGTGGGTGGTAGACAGGGAGCAGTAGGTGGTAGGCAGTGAGCGTGGGTGGTAGGCAGGGAGCAGTAGGTGGTAGGCAGTGAGCAGTGGGTGGTAGACAGGGAGCAGTAGGTGGTAGGCAGTGAGCAGTAGTTGGTAAGAGGGAGCAGTGGATGGTAGGCAGTGAGCAGTAGGTGGTAGGCAGTGAGCAGTCGGTGGTAGGCAGGGAGAAGTAGTGGTAGGCAGTGAGCAGTGGGTGGTAGGCAGGGAGCAGTAGGTGGTAGGCAGGGAGCAGTGGTTGGTAAGGGGAGCAGTGGGTGGTAGGAAGTGAGCAGTGCCTGATAGGCAGGGAGCAGTGGCTGGTAGGCAGGGAGCAGTAGGTGGTAGGCAGGGAGAAGTAGGTGGTAGACAGGGAGAAGTAGGTGGTAGACAGGGAGCAGTTGGTGGTAGGCAGGGAGCAGTAGGTGGTAGGAAGTGAGCAGTAGGTGGTAGGCAGTGAGCAGTGGGTTGTAGGCAGGGAGCAGTGGGTGGTAGGCAGTGAGCAGTGGGTTGTAAGCAGGGAGCAGTGGCTGGTAGGCAGTGGGCAGTGGGTAGATATTGTGGTTTCGTATTGTGACCACGAAAGCATGGCCCCGGGGCTTAAGAAAGCCGTATTGGAAATTGACTCAACTGATATCAGAACAGTGACACGCAAGCTCTTACTTCAACGGGGTCAACAACAATACGCATTCGAGCTTCCGACATGACACCCTTGTCTTCGACGGGTGGCGCTTATGTTCACTTCGTGTCCTACTTTAAACATTATTAGGTGCGGGGTTAACACTTAAAATAATTCTATATATATATATAATAGCCCAGTGGTGTGGGTTTGTAACGTAACGCTACAGAAGCGATGTGCGACAGTCTACAGCAGTTAGTTTAGTTGAAAAATCGTGTTTTGATGAGCGCTGTAAAAATATTTAATAGGATGACGTCATTGTTTGGTGTGCATCGGTGCGCAAAATACAACCCCTATTATTATTAAATACTTTGCGTACATTTCATAAAGTTTAATAATTCGTATTTATCAAAAAAGGACAAGTTAGTTGGTCTTTAAAAAAAAGGTTGGCGCCGTAGGCGCCCAAAAAA
>MUZC01004612.1:903699-931545 GCA_002072015.1 Radix auricularia | reverse complement strand
GGGGGCGCCGCAGGCGCCACGGCGCCCGGCACAATCTATCAAAAAAGGACAAGTTAGTTGGTCTTTAAAAAAAAGGTTGGCGCCATAGGCGCCCAAAAAACGGGGGCGCCGCAGGCGCCACGGCGCCTGGCACAATCTAGTAACAACAGATTGAGCATGTCTCCATGGTACAGTTCCGTTCTATAATAACTTTACCCTCAAGTCAAAATAAAATGTAATTTGGCAGATATAAAAGATTAGTCAAAAGAACTATTACAAACGTGCTTGTGGTTTTAGATTTTGCCAGCGCTTTGACATGAGAATACAACAAGATCAATCATTGACGACACTAAAAGGACACGTTATGGACATGTGCTTTATTACCATCAACTACATAAGCAACAAAAAATCAGCACATATTCTAACCTTCATTTTCGTCTCCTTGTCCTCAACCACCCCTTTTGTCGTGTAGCACACCAGGCCAAAGTAGAAAAATCCCAAGAAATTCTTCAACATTTCAAGTATCGTCTCTCTGCTTGATTCCGTGTATGGAAGGTCTGGGATTTTTTGAAACCCAGTTGACGCAATTTTTGGGGAGGGCATTTTCATCTCCTTCAGCCAGAACTTTGTGAAGCCCCCGGCAACAGTGAAGTGAGTCGGTGCGAATGTAAAGCCGTACTCTTAGAACAACAACAAAATACAATTGGAAAAGCGCATTCCTAGCGTTTATTTACCTTTTAAAATTATAATTAATGTCGGAGTTGTGTGTACGTGTGTGTTTGTTATATATTTCAAAGTAATACCTGTTGTTTTTGTACTCGGTTGGACTTTATGGACGTGAGGAGCAGTATTTATTAGCAAGTTCTCCGTGTGGCTGTTTAAGAATAATAAATTGTCTAAAAATTGTCTTGTATGACTGTTTTGAAATATTTCACTTAATATCATTAGTAAAATTTGTTTCATTTTTTTAATAATAATACCAACATCATACCACTTTCATACTTAATTGCATATCACAATATCACAAACCAATATGATAGAGTATTCAAACTTTTTTCTTTTTTGTTGTATCTTTTAAAGTACTTAACTTTATGTATAACTGTTGGATTTACGTTTTACCACTGAAAATTATACTCTGTCTAAAAAGTTAAAAAATTGAAATAATTTAGTTTAAGGCATGTACCAAATAAAAAGAGTGATTCAGAAGTTTTAAAAAGCGCATTAGCAACTGTATACTTTGAACATATGTATTCTGAAAGCTTTAAACATTGTCATAGAATATTTCGAACTAATAAAAATTATGGTGTAGTCAGATCTGTCCCCTGAATGAAACAACCTACTACCCACTGATTTACAACATAAACATCCTACTACCCTTTGATTGACCACGTAAACAACCTATAACTCACTGATTTACCACGTAAACAACCTACTACCCTTTGATTAACCACGTAAACAACCTACTACCCACTCATTTCCCACGTAAACAACCTACACTTCGTTTGATTGTTTAAATGACCTACCTACAAACGGGCCACGTAAATGACCTACCTACAAATGGACCACGTAAATGACCTATATACAAACGGACCACGTAAATGACCCACATACAGACTGACCATGGCAATGACCTACCTAAACACTGGCCATGTTGATGACCTACCTATCGTCTGACCTTGTAAATGACCTACCCTGAGAGTGACCATAAATTTCTTCCACCTCGTATTTATTCCACACGACCACTTGGTATTTCAGATTCTTGGGTACCTCGTTACAGTCGTCAAAGAAAAACTTTACAATGGCCATTCCAGTCTCCGTATTGTCCTCGATCTCTCTGATGTCATCCATAGATTTCAACGCTACACCTGAACGGAAAGGACACGGTTGCCAGTTTCAAGGAAAATATCACATTAAATTATTGGGCCCGTGAATTAGAACTGTGTTCATATTTAGAATATGATTAAATGCTAACCCTCGTCAATGACTGTTGATTTTGTCTTATTCTGTAAATAACTCATTTATGCAACAAGTTAATCGAACTCATGTTTGTGTGGTTGATTTATGCGCCATTTTCCCTCAACATTATCAAGAGACGCTAAAAACAGAAAAATTGTTGTTGTTTTTTTTTAAAGTTGAAATCTGATGTGGAAAAACACTTTGATAATATGACGTGATTGTAAATATCTCATCCTAAGAATCGTGTCCTTTTATGTCATGGAATATCTGGAGCCAAATATATTACAAAGTTCGTCAAATGGATTGACTAATCTGAAATAGTAATGTTACCCAAATTGTCCTCCAGGATCTTTCTAGCCGCTGGGCAGTCCGGCGTGTAAGTGATGTTAATGGAAGGAATCATGGGTTTCTCCCTTAGATATCGTTTTGGGCCAATTTTGGTTATTTTGCCAGTAGCGTTTAAGCCACATAGAAGAACCGACAGCATTAGGGGACATCCTAATGAAATTTAAAGGAGGGGTTAAAATACCATTATAATAGTTTCTAGTAGAAGACAAAAAATACATTAAATAAAACATCACAAAAGAAAAAAAAGAATGTAAAATCTGCAGTGGGAGCAAACCCACTAAAACCTTTCTCGTTCTCATTTTACTGTGGAAAATAACTTTGAACAAAAAATAACTATTAATACACAATATACTATCAATTTAAAAGCATTTTTAACGTAGATATATTAGAAAGTTCTTCATGTGGCAAATAAATAATAATAAATTGTCTCAAAAATGGTTTTGCATGGCTTTTTGAAAGATATATAAATTAGGGCTGCGGAAATTTATGATTAATTAATTGTTAAAACTTTTAATAGATAAAAATACTTTGATCGATTAAAATTCGATAAGACTTTTTAAAAAATATTAGATTTTCCGACTTATTAATAATTTATATTTTTAAACTTTCTTTTCCCTCGTATTGTTATTTTTATTATTTAGACGTACATGCGTTAAAAAAGGGTTTTCTTCCATATTTTGTGCATGGCAGAACGAATTTGTTGTGTTAAGTCACATAATTTGGGAACCATAAAATTAGGGTGACTAAACTGATTTCGCAAAATTATAAATCGTAATTTAACAGGATCTAGATATGCTTTATAAATATAGAATTTATCGAATTTAATCGATTAATCTATTAAGTTTGTTTCCGATTAAACGAACAAATTTCTTTTCCTTATTACCAGCCTATGTATATTATATATTCGTACCTCCGAATACGTCTACTCGGGAACAAGTCCTATTTGGTATACCTCCTGTTTGGACATGAAACGTTTTGTTTGGAATACGACTCCTTAGAACTTATGTAAGTCAAACTAACACATCGCACATGTTTAAATTTTCTGAATCACAGCACGCGGCGCGATGCTCTTGTGTGTTAGTACGGCAGTTGCTGCTACAAATTAAACGACTTGCTTAATACTTGTGAATTTTCCCATTATTTTTTTTTAGTCTTGCAAATTCACTTACATGTGCTGTAAGAAAGTTAATCGGAGGAGTCAAGAAAAAGAAAGAAACGGATTTTGAAAAATTTCCTTTCATTTGTTTACAGTAAAGATCAAAATAAAGTCCTTTTGTGATAACACCATTTAGTACCTACCAATTTCTACCATTAGACTTCTACACAAGGCCAGTCTTAGGCCACTCCAACCTGTGTGGCCGCAGTGGATCCTGCGCAGCCATAGACCCTGCCTATCTTAATTTTCCTTAATTATTCTATATTGATTCCTCATCCTTACCCAAACTGCGCCACGCGCAATCCGATTCGCATAAAAAGCCGCACAGGGCCCAGCTATTGCTAAGACCGGCCTGCTTCTACAATACTAACATCTTATTGTGATTACACCATAGAGCACTTACCCAGTTCCACCAGAAGACTCCCCCAGTTTCGTAAACGAATTAACGTGTTTTTGACATGCAGGGCGTAGAGCTTAGCGCCAAAGGAGGCCATGGCTGTCTGACTCTCTGTCTGTTTTGAAATCCTGGCACGGTTAAACAAATACATTGACATTAACAAATTGGTCAAAGTGGCCTAACATGTCAAAAACAAAGGGGAACAGGGCGGCGGGGGGTAAAAAATGACGTTTATAGATGATAAGCTTTTAGTCTTAGAGTTAGAGACACGAAGCTTATTTGTGTTTATTGTTGCAGCTTAGAAAGCTGCGTTAGATATTGATTTTTGATTGTCTTATTTTCATTAGACAGTCAGTCATTGAATTGATATTTACTTTACACTTTACAGTTATTTAGGAATTTAGGGAAAAAATTCAGGTCTAATATTATGTCCAGCTTGTAATACTTACACTTATGTTGCTGTTTTAAATTATTGTATCGTTTAAATTTCCTTCACAATGAAAGTATCAAATTAAACGTCTTATACATTTTAATTTAATCTTAATTTTTTTTCATAATAATGAGATTCTACTTCTTTTTGTTTCTATTGTTCGAATGAAATGAATCATTGCCAAAATAACAATGACGCACATCTCGTGCTATTTAGCGCGCTTTATCTTTAAGTTAAAGTTTTAAAATATCCAATATGTGATGTGATGAGCTACCTCCACAAAATGTTTTAGTTTTAGCAATCAATGAGATATCCATCTTTAAGTAAATTGCTCTTATTTCGTTTCAATATTTTTCTACAAATAAATGCCCATAGCTGAAATACATTAAAGATTAAAAAAATTAACTTTTCTTTTTCAATTCAAGGATCCGCATTTGTTATTTTTATCGGCTGCAATGTTGAGTATTTCACTATTTTTTAAATCACTGATTACGTAATTAATTATTTATCCTTTCATTTAAATTTAACTACTTGGTCTAATTTAACTTATTTATCTTATGTATATAACAAACGCTCCTTCTACACAAAAGAGTATTGCTTACTCCGCTTATCTAGTCTAAGTGTTAATTTCTATCTTTACACTTTATTCAAGTTTTAAATGTTAAAAGTTAAAAGCATTTTTTTTCAAGTTTGTTCAAGCAACTTCACAATAACATACGGGAAGATGAATTTGTACGACTTATACTTTTTTGGTAGATTGAACGAGAAAAGTGTTTGGTCCCTATTTATCTGAGGGTTATATTACTAGTATTTTTGTCTGATGATATGTTAGTGTTAACCTGTTGAATAGAATGCAAATATCAGTGTCTTCTTAGTACCTGTCTTAGTGTATTAAACGCAACTATTCCAGTCCCATCACAGTAAGTGTTGACCATTCCACTCCCACATCAGCACGTGTGAGGAATTGGAATTTCCATGCTGATTTACAGCACCATAAAAGTTCCAACTCTAGTAGTTTTATTACTCTATTTATTTTGAATCGAAGTTGATGTAGAAATTACTCTCTCCTACTGGCCGTCCAAGCCTAATTCCGAAAGTTCTTTCACTGAGATTTTGTTGGTCCATGTAATAGTACCTGTGAATCAAGACTGCAAATCGAGCCATCAGCCCGTGGTCTGTGTAAAACTGACTTTGATTGCAGTTGTTTTATTTTTATAGCCACTTTGAGTTCACCTCACAACTCAAGCACATAGCCACCAAACTCCAGGCAGTCCAGTCACATGTATGTAATAACAACAAACATATGTTAAAGTTTATACTATTTGCTCAATTACTATGTTACAACCATTTTAAGTGCGCTGCATAGATTTTCATGTCTAGTTTTATACATCAAAATTTTACTTGTGTACTTGATGTGTTGATGATATCAATATATCGAAAGTCTTCACTATATCAGAATAAACGCTTAAAACGCTTACATTGACATAGTATAAATTACATTACTATTACAAACATTTATGGTTAGAAAGATAGTACAAACATGTATGGTTAAAAATACATTACAAACATGTATAGTTAGAAATATATTAGTGACATTCTAATAACTTTGAGTAAAACTTGGTTAAAAGTTTTTAAAAGGTCCCGAAAATCCAATGTTGGAAGCCCTAAGAGGTTAATTTTCGGTCGATAATCAAGGACCTCCCATTCAACTTTCATCCCATAATTTGACCTATTTCTGATGTCCAGGGGAAAACTGCTTGCAAACTTTGTACACTAACAGTTAACACAACTCTATGATAACCAAATCTGCCTTCATTTTATCCTTACAATTGATAAAAATTATTGGTGGAATATCAACTTAAATTATTTTGGTACTTTATATCGCATTAGTTCTTTTTTGGCAAATTGCAGGTCATTAAAACATCGACAAAGTTTTTACCCAAATTCTAGTTTATTTTAATAATTAAATTGTTCAAGCTATTAAGTTTCTAAAACAAGCTTTTGTCCAAAATATTTGTATTTATAACATAAAACGCACAACGGATGAAATAAATGTTATACTTATGAGTTTATTACAAAAATATAGTCTCATACTTTCATAGCAGGCTATTTATTAAACATTCTTAAAATCATTACATTTACAACTCATGCAATTTTCTCTTCCTTCTTTAACATCATTTCAGATCATTTTCAAGATGTTGAGTTAAATGGGACGATGATAAAAATTGTTTATTATAAATAGAAGTAAATATAGAAACTATTTTAAATAAAGCGGAAATTTCTCAACATGTTATTCCAATGTTTCCAAAAATATAAATTAAGACTCAGTAAATTAAGACATAATTAAGTTTTATTGAAGAATATGCGCATATATAAATATCAATTAATTTCTATATTTTAAATAAATAAGTCGAGCAATTGCCAATTTTGTAGACGTGAAGACATTCCCAAGTGTCTAAGTGTCCTTCATAAACATTAAGAAGACCTGCTCGAGGGTTGTCTGCTGGACACTGTAGAACTGAAACTTAAACTTCTCCTTGGCTGTCTCCAGTGTGTCGAACAGTTTGGACAGCGGCACAGTGTCAGGGACCTGGAGGTGGACGTAGGCCTCTTGTGTGGCAAAGACCTGGGGAATCATTGGTAGAAAACATTGGTGCAGTGCCCAATATAATATGTAGAACATGTCTTGTATCTAGTATCACGGTAAACGAGTATTATAAGACATTGAACTCAATTGAAATTATTATTCGAAATGTATAAAGTTGTCAAAGATAATTTAAAGATAGAAGCAAATGTGTTGTTATAGCTTAGCAATGAGGATATTCACTTGAATAAACTCGGCTCAAGCCATTGGTTGAAGTTTAAAAGTAATTTAATTCTTGAATTTGAAAATACACATACAAACAAAAATTAAACACTTGCAGGAAAAGTAAGAATCGTCAACCAGGAAAAAAAGAGATCTTTCAAATAATGATATGAATCTGTATTTATACCAATGCTAAAGGATTTAGGAGATAAAGAGAATTATTGATTCGTTTAAAAACTTTAACAATACATGTGCATTTTTAAAAAAAAACTTATAGAAATCATCACATTTCGATCAAGAAAGAGCATGAACAATCTCTCCACCAAATAGGATAAAATTAATTTAGGTTTAGAAAATACGACTTTAAATGAAAAATGAACTTTTAATGCATTTGTATTTCCGGCCAAGTTGGCACCAGAATAGAGCTTTTGGTAGATAAGAATGTGTATATTTAATTAAAATATACCCCAGGAGAAAAAAAAAACAAGGAATTAATTCAGTTCATTTCTTAGAAAATTATCTATAAGTTTTCCAGAAACAATATTAACCTCATTGAAACTTTTAAACACTAAAAATCATTGTATACAATTGTACTCGATCTGAATTTTTTTGTTTATCACTGCACATAGTGACTGGCGTAAAACGAAAATGTCATTGAGTCAGTCAACTTGGAACTTTAAATGAGCGTGTCGTTTATTCCACAATGGCCAAACTCTTACCTGTGTTTTAGGAAATGCGTCCAGCACGAAGGCCTGAGCTTCCCGCAATGGTAAAACTGTGCCATGCTCATCAACACTCGCGCGCATAACCACTGTGTACCCTTGACCGTACTTGTTCTTGAGGTGCTGGGGGCTGCCGAGGCAGAGCAATCTTCCCTTGGCCATGATGGCGATTCTAGTGCACAAGGCCTCACATTCCTCCATACTACAGAACAGATCATATAAAAAGTCAAAGTTATCAATGATTTCATCTGCTAGAAACATGAATTGCATTGAGTGAGTCGAAAGAACAGCTAGATGCGCAAAGATATCAAGAATTTAACTCATAGAAACATGAACTGCTTTTGGTGAGTTTACTTTGGGCTCTACGACAAATGAATGTTTAGATAAATAATGTTTTAAAATCAGAAAATAGTACTAAAATAGGTTCTCGCTTTAAAATAAAAGCAAGGACTAACGTTAAACATAAAAAACAAAAGCAAGACCCACTGTTTCACTTACATTGTTCAATAAAAATAAAACAAGGAATAGCATTTAAATATCTCACAGGAATCAAACCCACCTCTATTATATCTATAGCCCAAGATATGACTTCAAGACAACAGGGTAAACAATAAAAATGGCACTTTCTTTAGCCAAATATATGCAGCGCTTTGCACCATTGAATTATTCGATTTTAATAGCAGATACATCCAATGAAATTAGGCGTGACGTAAATTTCCACTAAACAGATTTTCGAGAACGAGGCACACTTCAAATTCAAGAATAAATATCGCGTATTATAAGTTGCTAAATATCTTTTAAGGGAAATCCACGTTTTTATTTAAGTTTATAACAACAGTAATTTTTGTTTACATTCACATATTGCTACAGTCAACTTTTTAACAAGATGATGTACATTAGGATGTATATGTTTGTGTAAAGTTTGCGTGAAGGAATCGATTATATAAGACAAGGTAGACTTAAATAAAAACACCCGGCTTTGGGAAGCAACAATATTGACTTAATTCGACCCTACGAGAGTTCATATATTAAAACATTTCAACCACTATCTTTATATCTTAAGCACGTATCTTTCTTTTACTATTCTCTACTACGGAGACACCTGTGAGAGGTCAGCACTAGTGCCGGCCAAGACGAACTTATTACCAGTGCAGTGACCACGTATTGACCCACCTGTGAGAGGTCAGCACCAGTGTCCGGCCTGATGACCTGATCAAATGTAGAACTGTCCACAAAGTTCTCCTGGCCACTGGATCCATGCCAGCTGTGGGCTCATCCAACATAATAAACAAGGGATCACCAATGATGGATATACCGACAGACAGTTTACGTTTGTTGCCTCCACTGAAATGGTTGAAGCAAAATAAAGACGTGAACTGCCACAAAGCAAAATAAAGACGCGAACTGCCACAAAGCAAAGTCATGGTTCATAAATGATTGTTCAAAACATAATTCATGGATTTTTTAATGGTTTCTTATTCTCGTGGCACAAGTGAAACAGATTTGAATTAATATTGACTTTATTCCATCATCCTTATTTACGCGTCACTGTAAAACATGCACAGGACAAGACAAGAATCCTTGGTACGCTATGTAAAGGAAAATGGCATTTTTGTTCTAATTGAAGTATGTTATTATTAGGAGGTGCAATTAGTAAAAATAAGTAATTTTAGTTGGCGCCAATAGTAAAGATTAGTAGTCTTTAAAAGATACTGTTAAGTATAATTATTTAATTTTTGAAGGTCATCAACTAGTAAAATGTCATTTTAATATGGAGACCACATCTATAACATCGACAGAATTAAGTCAGATTTTACTTCAAATCATTGTAGCGTATGCAAGTATGGAAAGAAAGAGTGAGATGCTGGAGTTATAAAAAGAACAATACTTAAGGTTCGCATTACGATGTTTTTACCTATAGGTGCGGGTCATCTTGTTTTCATGGGGTCTGAGAGTAACAAAGTCAATGATGGCCTCTGTGACGTCATTTAAGCTGGCTTCCGGGACGCCCCTAAGCCGGGCGTATAAATGTAGTGTTTCTCTTCCCGTGAGAACATCGTGGAGGGCATCGAACTGGGGGCAGTATCCCATCATAGTGTGGATCTATAAGGGACAATGTGTGTAGGATATTACACTGGGGGCATTGAACTGGGAGCAGTAGATCTAGTGGGGAGCATGTATGGAGGGCATTGGTTTGGGGTTGCTCTAACGAAAAAGGATTAAATGTATTCCGAAGCTTTGTTTCTGAAATAAAAGAATATATTGTTCCATAATCACAAGAATGATTCTGTTCCCTCTTTTAAACTGTTTCATAGTCCCAGAAAAAGAAAATACTACAGAATTTTGTTTTATTGTTGCATCATACAATTCATAACAATACCTATAGAAAATGTTCTCTTTTGACATGCATGCAGTAAGTTGTTTTTTTACCACAGCTAAATCTTGCCAAGACTTACAGTTTTTATCTTTTTCTTGATGCTCAGACCTTTCACATAAGCGTTTCCCGAGGTGACCATGTTGTCCCCAGTCAACATCTTAAAGGTCGTTGTTTTCCCCGCTCCGTTTTGCCCTAAAAGTCCCAGACACTCGTTCTGTGGCAGGGCCAGGCTGGAGTTCTGCACGGCGACAAAATGTTTGCAGACGACACGGAATTCTTTTCGAAGGTTTTTAAGCACAATGGCATCTTGATAGAGAACACAAAACAAAATTGCTGATACTATTTGAAAAGGAATCCTTTCAGTTTCGATAGCAAATTGTTTAGATTGATACTACCATCATACGCCCAGATAATTCGACACGACTATAAATGTTTCGTAAATTAAAAGAAATGAATTAGATGCTGTTAACAGGGGCCGTCCATAAATGACGTCACGCACCTAGGGGGGGGCAGGGGGGTCACACTTTTGTGACGATGCGTGACGTGGGGGAGGGAGGGGGTTGAAGAAATGTGACGTCACATCAAAAGGGTAACTTTAAATAAAAATTCCACTTAAATATTTGGTCACTTAAAATTTATTTAATGACTTTAAAAAAAAAAAATTCAGTGCTTCTCAAAGTGCCGGTCGATATGCTATCAGACGCCGGTTGGCGTAAGTTAACAAGACACGAAAATTAAATATAATTATAATTCTTAAGTTTGAGAATCCACAAGAGAACANCCCCCCCCCCCCCCGAAACAGCTACTGGTGAGTTTAACAAACAGAACAAGGGTCTAAAAAGATCTGAATATGATTATAAGTAGATATGTTAAGTCAAAACGACACCGAATATCCATTTTGGCGGTTGGTGAGGGGAGGGGAATCTATTGGATACAATAATAAAAGTTTTTGATATAATTTTTCGATTGGTTTTTGGTCAAACGCCTCTGGCCATTCTAAATATAATAATAAATGTGTCCATTTAAAATTAGTCAAAAGTATTCACTAACTTTATTGAATGCATCAAATTCACGACATCGCAAATCGAGAGGAGCACAAAACAACTTTTCTTCTGAACTCAAGTTTTTAAGGCATTAATGTTAAATTAGACATAAAGGATACTTTATACAGTCAAGTCATGTTGATTAAGATTGTTGTCACTTGTGTCAATATAAATGAAAGTAGGTTGGATTTAGGTGTGTTTGTATGTACGTAAATAAGAAATCTACATAGAGTCTAGGTGACAAATTTAACAAATACATTTTCTGGAAGGAACCGGTTCAATAGTGGGCATATGTTACCAAGCGTACACGTACACATGACGTATTTGATTATATCTAGTGGAGTGTAGTGGATGTTATATGTCCCAAATGAGTCTGCATTACATTTAAAAATTCCCTTTTGACCCCAGATGTTATTTTAAAAAAGTATTATTTTAAAATAACTTTTTTTCTTATATACAAAGAAGTTACAAGTAATGATCTATAGTCAATGCTTAATTTGTATGCATTAAAATAAAATCTAATCTAAGGATGTTAAAACATTTCGGTTTTTTTTTAAAGGCCGGTTAAAAAAGTTAAACGGTTTGAAAAAAACGGACCGATTCAATAGGATACCTAAATATTAAAATTATAAAAGTTTATATTAACAATACTATTAACCGAAAAGTAGCGGATTCTAGCAAATTTTCTATGCCCACAATGATTGAGCATTACCCCCAAGAGTTCCCTTTTTACCCAAAATGAGATAATTTATTGCTGACATTACATTTACAACTGTTGTGTGGCGTACGTGAAATCCTGAAGAAGAAATATTTATTTTTTAAACAAAAAAAAACAAAACAAAAAAAAACTTGTGAGCTTCGGAGTTAAAAGTTATGATAATGTTGGATAGTTTAATAATGTCATAGTATTTCAGTCCTCAACTTGCAAGAATTACTGTATTTTGCGACGCACAAGATGACACCCTACTTTCCTGCACAAATGTGGGGTTCATACAGAATGGGCCATTTTCCTCTTCCAGCGCATACCTAATAATTTTTAGAAAACATGAGATGTGATATCAATCTGATAATTTTAGATCAAATGCCTTTGATGTGCATATACTTAGCAGGTAAACTGTCAGAAGATCGAAATCAATTAAGGGCATTGTCTTTTATCTAAATATTCTAGGTCTATAAACAGTGCAATGATCCTTGTAATATCAATAGTCACATTCGCGAGCTTAATCGCGAAGGTTAATCACATCAATGGTTTTTGACATTACCGCTGCATTGTTCGTTAGCTATCTTGCTATGCCATGGCAACTAAACATTTTTTTAAAAAATGTAATATATAAAACAAACCGAAATCATACTTAATCTTATAGGGCTTTAAGCTGTGTAGGGGCTCATTATGCTATCAAATAAGTACAGAGAAAATCATGTCAAAACGGGAAAAGAATGCAATGGTACCTGGTGAAATGGAAAAAGTCTTGCCGGTCGTCTGATACGACAAAGTTTGAGAATCACTGGCTTACAAGTTATTTAATTTATTTAATATCTTTTACATAGCTTCACTCATGTTACGATAATACAATGTAGACCTACAATAAATAAATACTTAAATGACAAAAAAGTGATTTGAAACATTCTTATTTTCAAAGAGAAAATATTTAATGGGGGGGGGGGGGGTCAAAGTTTTGTGACGTACTTTTGGAGGGGGGGGGTCGACGATTTTGTGATGACGCGTGACGTAGGGGGGGAGGGGGTAAAAAATCGGCCAAAATCGCGTGACGTCATTTATGGACGGCCCCACAGGCGTCATTGTCCAAGGTGCCCGTCGAAAAAAAAATTGAAACACATTAAGGACAGATAATAGGACACAATCTCGAACAGACAATCAGGATATATAACTTATTGCTCTTGCACCAGCAATCAGGACAGGCAACTCACTGTTCTTGCACAGTTCTTCAATCGGAGTTTCTTTGATTCGTAATCTTTCTGCTTGTACGTCATCATCTTCTTGAAAAATTCCCTTTTCCGAATCATTGACTTTGTTTGCAGTTTGTATTTCCTTGTCTTTACAAATAGTGTACCTACGAAATAATAATTTGACACATTAACCCACTAATACAAAGGCAAGAAATATTTTTTTAATAAAAAATAACTAAATACATATATAAACAAAAAGACAACCTGCTAACTCTTTCAAACTTTTTCCAAGCTTCGCTTTCAATAATTGAACAGTCTTAGATGACGATAATTTGTCTTAGCATCTTAGGTTTCATTGGCGTGTCTTTCATAAGGCTGTACACTAATTTATCTAGATAAACATAAGTCTATTTATCTTGTTGAAGCTATCGTAGCAAAATTATTAAAAGCTTTATTTTTTAAAGAAAATTTGTTCTAAATAAAAAAAAATCATATAGTCTACATTTAGCACTGATTCTTTATATAGACTTATTGTTTGAAATCGTATTCGCAAGATTCTAGACCAGGTATTGACAAATTCAATAAATTAATATTATTTGGGGCCAGACAAAGATAGTAAACTAAAATGATATATGTTTAGGCTGAGTCACAGACTGAAAGATGATTTTAAACAAAATATTTTTCAAAAAGTAATTTGTAAGGAAGATATTTTCAAGCAGGAAAAAAGTGAATAATGCTTTCGCTACTTTACAGACTATATGATGTATTATTCAATCAATAGATTGTTAATGGCAAACAAACAAAAACACAAAAGGAATACCTATAAATATTATATACTACGTGTATTACAATAAAACAATTATTAAAAATGTAGACTAGTACTAGTAGAACCTCACATGTTTTGCCAAAAGATATGATATAAAAATTGACAATAAATTTTAAGTTTATTGATGACGGCACATTCATCTTTATTTAGGCTCCCACATTAAAAAAAAAAAGTAATTAAATTAGACAATGTCCACGATTTAAGCCATTATTTGACGTTAGGTGTTTTATACTCAAAAACAGCTTTTCTTTTAAATATAATGCCATCGATAACGAAAAATCCAAGAATTGGAAAATTATGTGGCCGTGGGGCCGTGGGGTAGTTAAATGTTTAAGATGAGAGTAAATAACCCGCGGGCCGACTTTGGGCGCTCCTAGTCTACACTTATCAGTAGAAATTAACACGTGACTAACGATGTAAATAATCAGTTTTTCCCACAAAATGAGGTGACTATTTTTCTTAATCTGAAGACTAAGTTTCGATAATGGTAAACCACATGACTTTACCACAATAGGCGGTCCAATCTAAACTCGATGATAGCAACAAGCAACCACCCGAGAACGAAATGGCTTGTAAACATGAGAAGCTTCGAGCCGAGCTGTTCCACATCAGAGTCCTTGGTTAAGTACTCCATCAAGGTAGCTGGGGAGAAATCATCGCCATTGCAAGTTAGTGAAAATGTCAATATTTCCCTCGGTTACTGAAGTTAAGGTCTACCGGAAACTCAACTTGATCCATTGTTGTTTTCTTCTTATTTTTTCTGTTATATTGAGAAAACTAATTTTCCAATCGGCGAATTTCTTTGCACATTTTAACAAGAATCTCAATGTCCATTACACACTGTCAGTGTCTTTTCTTCAAATTAAAACGTATTTTGTCGAATTTACGTGATTCGTTGGGTTATAAACATAAGGGAACCAGAGTACCTAATTGGCGTCTATTTATCACAATTGCGTACTTTTATAAGATATGGGCAAAGTTATCCAGACTACCTTATTGGGCTGTTTATTAAAGAAAGCTAACAAATACAAAATCTGTTATGTACACTGTATACAAATCTACGTATTATACTGAGTGAAAAGTTTCATATAAATAAAACATTGTTTCTTTAATGTATAATATTTATAACAACTTATAATTTGAGAACTTATGTCATGCATTACCCCAGCGAACGTGAAAATAAAAACAAACACATTTATAAATGCTTTCAATTTGAAACATTCGAAAAAAACTTACTAAATTTTCAAGCAAACAAAATATACATTTCTTGAGTTCAAAAGCTTTTTTTTTATCATTCAGATAAAGGTTTAATTGTTAATTTGGAAATTGAATATTGAAGAGATGTGTTTACATTAAATTTAAATTGCATTTTAGTTTTTAATTTTATATTAAAAACTAATGTAAACTGGAGGCGGCTGGGGCCAGATATTTATTTCTAGCCCAGGCGGTTAAATTACTGGCTTCGCCTCTAGTAGTTCTATAGCTTGTGTAAGTCGATTACCGTCCTTTTTCAACCATTCCAACGAGTTGAGTGCAAAGGTCACCAGTGCTGATGTTAAGACGTAATTGGGAGAGAGGAGGGCGAAGGTCCAATGGATGTAGTTGATGACACCCTCTCTGACAGTCATTCTCTGGCTGGTCACCATGACACCAGCCACAATACCTGGAGATGAGAACATATGAAACTGGTTACCATGACACCAGCCACAATGCCTGGAAATGAGACCATGTTAAAATGGTTACCATACCAGCCAGCCACAATACCTGGATATGAAACCATATTAAACTGGTTACCATGACATCAGCCAGCCACAATACCTGGAGATGAGACCATATTAAACTGGTTACCATACCAGCCAGCCACAATACCTGGATATGAAACCATATTAAGTTGGTTACCATGACACAAGCCACAATACCTGGAGATGAGACCATATAAAACTGGTTAACATGACACCAGCCAGCAACAATACCTGGAGATGAGACCGATTGAGACTGGTGACCATAACACCAGCCACAATAGCTGGGAATGAGACCAATTTAGACTGGGAACCATGACACCAGCCACAAAACCTGGAGATGAGACCTCATTAAACTGGTTACAATGGCATCAGCCCCAATACCTGGAGATGAGACCAATTTAGACTGGTTACCATCACACCAGCCACAATACCTGGAAATGAGACCTTATTAAACTGGTTACAATGGCATCAGCCCCAATACATGGAGAACAGACCAATTTAGACTGGTTACCATGACACCAGCCACAAAACCTGGAAATGAGACCATATTAAACTGTTTACCATGACACCAGCCACAATACCTGGAAATGAGACAATATTAAACTGGTTACCATGACACCAGCCATAATACCTGGACATGATACAAAGCGGTGTGATTTGTTATTCGTGTTGAGGTTTTTAAAGGGAAGGAATCAAATGCTTTAAGCAAAGGATGCAAACTAAGTATAGAAGATGGTTTTATTTAATTCACTTAAATTTTGTTTGTTTTTAAAACAGGTACAGATGTTTAATTTACTGTATTATGGCTTATTGTTTTAGACTGTATCTCGAATTCTGTGCATATATTTAACCCCAATAATCGATTTACGGGAATAAAGTATTAATAAATTATGATCCTACAAATCACAAATTTTATTATTAACCCAAAATATAAAAGTATAGATACCTACCGCCTTGATTCAGGGCAAGCAAATGGTAGGAAATGCTATACATTTGAAATACAAAATTACAAAATGTGTTTTATATTGGAAGATAAAAAGACTCCTCTAATTTATATAAGCAAGACATAGCTGGTAATAATTCACTTATAATAATGATATATCTAGGGTCAAACTATACACTTCTGGTATTTATACACTTGGCAACTATACCGCTTTAGTTGAAGAATAATAAAATGTGGGAGTTCAGCACAAGTCTGGGTGCTACGGATCACAACCCCAAACAGAGTATCACTGCGGTACTGCTGTACCTAAAGAGGCATTACATGTTACTAGCAACTCATCGCTATGTGTCTAACTGTAAAGAGTTTCAGTGTCTGTGGGGAGGACACTGCTCTGTGTTTACCTATAAAGATGTTAAATGTCAAGATGGTGGACACGCCGTTGGCCGGGTTCGAGAAGAGGATCTGAAGGGCGTACAGGTACGGGAACATGGTCAAGGCGAAGGTCATCAAGATAAGGAGTGTGACAACCCACCGGCCGCGCAACAAGTAGAGGTCTGGGTTGACCGCAAATCCACACATGATGGTGGCGATGATGATGAGGAAGAGAAACATGTCAAAGATATAGACGCCGAGCCAGTAAGCCATTGGACTGACACCACTCAGAGACTGCAAGTGTTTAGCGCCAATCTGTGGAAACAAAGAAACGACGGACAGATATTATGGGAGCTCATATAATTGTTATAGAAATGGTTTGTATTTTATACAGATAATCCACGGCCGTAACTGACCAGATTTAAATTTATTTGATACGTCCACTTTGAAAATGGCGATGCTTTCTCAGACAGTCTCAGTGGTTCTCAAACTTCGACGTCTTTGCGGTCAAGAGGTCGGCATTTTTTTAATAAAAATGATTGCGTTTTATTATTCGAGAAAGTACTTTCCCACTTGGTTATTTCACTATCCAATAAGTGTAAAATAAGCCAACAAACAATCGTATACAATATACACGATCCGCTACGTTATGAGATACGCCCTGTTATTATATACACGATAACAACACGTCCCGTTATGTTATACACACTTACAACACACTCCTCTGTGAGATACACACAACACACTCTGCTGTGAGCTACACATGAACACATGACATATAGGTACACTCACGGCACGTTCAGCTATAAGGCCGTAGATAAAGATGACAGGAACAAGTCCCATGGCAAAGCCCAAACACAGCAATGTGCCGAACTGTATCGAGAGCGCCATTTTCTCGACTGTTTTTAGCTTGTGATATACACCTATTGTTATAGAATAATCTGAACCTAGAACGCCCTGTACAACAGCATTGGCTAGAAGCTGCAGCTGAAAGAAAAACAATGAGAACTGTGTCATTTTTTTGTTTCTGAGGTGTTAGTGTTGGTTAGTGTTAAGTAACGTACATTTCTGTGTTTAATTTCCACATTATTTTTTCAGGATATTTTTTTTCGACACGATTCAGGAACAGCCAATAAAAAATCAATTTTCAAGGGTTGAAATTCTACTTACAGAAATCCCCATGGAGTGCACTGCAGATTTCTGGTATAGAAAAGTTACTTTGTTTTCTTCAATGACTATGCCGACAATCATTTTGTCTTCGTAAACTTGTTTACCATTGGATTTACCCCAGGCCAGTAAAAAATCACTCACGTTATTCTGAGTGTATAAAAAGGAGAATGGTGATTTCTAAGGCAATGCTAAATGCAGAATGAAATTAATTTTTAAATGAAAATAAATGTACATACATCTATTTGTTTAAGCTCAACCACTAACAGTAAAATTACACTAATCAATTTCAGTTAACTAAAACAGTAATACGTACATTTTGCAATAAAGATTCAAATTTGTTGTATATGGAATTTCTTCAAAGTTTCACACACGATGCTATCGATCCATTAGTAAATCAGAGAACTTGTTTTAAATTGTGTCTAATACATGGGCAGTTTTTTTAAAAATATGTTGTGCTAAGGTGAATGCTGAACTTGATATATTTAAGACTTTCAACAAGAGAAACACTCATACTTTATTTTAACCCTTGAATATTGCCGTTTTGATAATGAGCTCCATGATGATTAGGGCAAAGAAGATAATTATGAATAACATGAGCTAAATTCCCAAACAAAGTCACAAAGAAAACAACACAACCAACAAATGTTAATGTCATAACCCTATGCCCATCTCAATTGACATAAACTCCCAGTTTCCATTATACTAGACTCAAAGAGTGAAGGTCATAACCCTATTTCCCACTGAATGGACATAAACTCACAGTTTCCGTTATACTGGACTCCAAGAAAGAAACACCAGGGGAGTTCATGAACTGCTGCTTGTACGTCTTTACGATGCTTGCGTCACTCGCGGGGCTGCTGAAGATTGGGACAACCAGGTCCTTGAAACCGTTCAGCGAGAACCAGATCGGGGGAGATTCTTTATTGGCGGTCATGTGCATGTCGAAATTGATCCCCAGCATTGTGAAACACACGGGCAGCAGAAGTAGGATCAGCTGGGAGACGAGGCTACGTTTGAAGAGGATAGTTCGCTTGACAAGGATGGCTCTCATCTGCTGAAAGAACAGAGTCAGCCCCACGTTTTTCTGATACTTGTTCATCGCCTCGAAGCGCGCTGTGATAATTGAGAGAAAAACTTTTATGATTAGATTTATTACAATTTATTTATTTCTTACGTTGCTATTCTTTCATCAACGAATTTTACTGACTTCAATTTACTTTGGCGAATAAAATATTTTTAAATGAGAATTTCAGTCTTAAAATAAAATTAAAATATACACGTTATTCAAGTAATAAATTAAGGCTATGAGAACTTTAATTTTACCCTTCGATTGAAAAATTTAATCAGCAAAAACAATAACTAGTGAATACAAGAAAAGCATTCAGTATAGTCATTGAAAATTTTGACCCATAGTTCTTTGTACATTTTTTACTTTTGAAATCAACTTTGTACAAAACTCTGTGTGTACACGAATGTAATCACACGTTATTAGATGTATTTAATTACGAAAATTAATCAACTAAAAATGTGATACAATAAAGCAGTGTAGACAGCTATGTTAATATAAGCCTTCGTTGATTAACTTGGCGCTCAATAGGTTGCTCTGGGAATTGCGTTATAACTATATAACAAAATATCTTCTTGTGTTTATTAATGGCCCACAAAAGAGTACTTTCATCGTTACGGGTCTTTATTAATCAATCACTTACGATGCTAGACACTATTAAAAATGCCAAGAGGTATATTTTGAGACATTGACGACCTAGACATTAAAAAAACTCTATATTTAATTTTTACGCACCCATTTCTTGAGCTCTACGTTCTGAGTCGACTGACATTTTCTTGATATTCTCCTCATTAACATCTTGCCCGATGTTTGTTTGGGATGGTGATGGCAACTGTTGGCTGAAAGTAAAGTTTCTTGTCAGCACATGAGATGTGATGTCTTAATGCGGTCTTTGCTCTAATTCGAGGGATATCGCCTGGATATCCTAGATAGTTCATTAGTTTCCTCTATGGACTAGTAAAATGGCTTCACATCATGTTTTCTAAAAAAACATAGTCTTTATTTTATCTGGTTTATCTACGACACTTGCCTCCTGTAGGATGCGATTTCATCTATAGTACTCGGCGACACCAGTACTTGGCTCCTTGGAACAAAGGGACATAGTGCAAATACATATCTTGGCAATAAAAAACAAGGGGACACATCTTGACATTATAACAACAAAACAGATGCAATATATATATAGTAACTTTAAAACATTAAATACCCATAATAACACGTTTGTCTCGTTAATAAATAAGATTAACATCAAAGCTGATTTTACCACACCCTGCCCCTTTCCTTGAATTCACCCGATATTAAGGACTGCATTGAGGGGAAATAGTTCCAAGCTACTGAAGACACGGCGACAAAAACTAACATCACAAAACGTTTAGAATTTATCCGAGTTAAGGCCATTCAGAGTACTCTCCCTCGAAATAGAGCAGAAGCCATTTTTAATAGCTAAATACTGTCTGAGAAGCACGTGACTGGCACATCGAAGGCTAAAAACTTATTTAAAAATAAATTTTCCTGATTATAGAAAATGCAGTCTCAAATAATTTCAACTTTATTAAACATTTAATTTTACACAAAATTGCCGAAATTCCATACTGCATAATGTTAAATAAGTTGATGAACATTTCAAAAGACTCTCTGTTACTTACTCTTTCTGAGTTGGTGCTGCCAGGGGTTTAGTCTCTCGACCCTCACCGACACTGAAAGAAAACATCGTTGTACATAATATTACGTCATCTCATGTCGTTGTACATAATATTAAGTTGTCTCATATAATTCTAAGTCATAGTAAATCAGCTTATGCAAATTTTAAGTATTCGCCATATTTGCATAGTATGACATAATTTGGCCAAATCTGAGATAATCGACTTAATCTGACGTAACATAAAAATGACATAAAATCTTACATCGTTTTAGATTAACTTAAGACACCAAACACCATCTCAAATAATCTTATATAATATTATAAACGTATTAAATAATCTCACGACGCATAATCATCTGGAATCTTCTATTAACATGTCATAAAATGTTAAATAACCTACTATCTTCTTAGAGGATATGTCAGTATTGTAACTAGTTTTTCACCATCTTTTTTTAAAAAAGAATTCACCAGCAAACGTTTCCAGTTTCAAATGTCTCTGACCTAGCCTTAAATCATCTTATATATACAATCTCTAGCCCTAACATCACCTTATAAAGACGTCTTATATGTTTGTGCCCTAGCCCTAACATCACCTTATAAAGACGTCTTATATGTTTGTGCCCTAGCCCTAACATCACCTTATAAAGACGTCTTATATATATGTGCCCTAGCCCTAATATCACCTTATAAAGACGTCTTCCATTGACGTGGCCGTGATGCCGAAACTTGAGATCTGGAGCTCCTCCATCTTCAACTCCAACTCGGCAAATAACTTTGGCAATAGGTTCATCTGCTCGTCGGGGAGGAGGTAGTAGATTTCATTGGGAGTCTCACCCTGTACAATAAATAGAGAATTATCAGAGCTTTAATGTGAAGTAGCTGAGATGGGTGAGAATGGTGGGAGGTGTATTATAATCAAAATATAGATGTTTAGTTTGCATTTATTTCGTTTAGTATAGTTGTAGATATGACAGCGCATCAAACTATGGGTGTACCAATGACAACATATCAAACTATGGGTGTAGCAATGACAACGTATCAAATTATGGTTGTAGCAATAACAACGTATCAAACTATGGGTGTAGCAATAACAAAGTATCAAGCTATGGGTGTAGCAATGAAAAGTTATCAAACTATGGTTGTAGCGATGAAAAGTTTTCAAATTGTGGGTGTAGCAATAACAACGTATGGGTGTAGCAATAACAAAGTATCAAACTATGGGTGTAGCAATGAAAAGTATCAAACTATGGGTGTATCAATGAAAAGTTATCAAACTATGGTTGTAGCGATGACAACGTATCAGACTATGGGTGTAGCAATAACAACGTATCAAACTATGGGTGTAGCAATGACAATATATCAAAATATGGGAATAGCAATGACAACGTATCAGACTTCAGAACTTAAAATCATCCCAACAAAATTGTGCTAGACGACCATTACGTTTTGATAAGTAACAATTAATATATGGGATGCGGTATTTTGTTCTGATTCGTTTTGATATCAGTTAAGTTCCGGAGCGAATGGACACTTCAGTGACCTATCCAAATAAGAATGAGAGCATCAGATGCGTTCCCTTGCTTACCACAAAAAAGTCCAGATGCTTATCAATTGTTTTCGTCTTGTACATAAAACATTTAGAATGGTAAAAACTGTTTACATTTGGTACATACAACCTTAAAACGATGAGACCAGTGGCGTAGCTAGAGGAGGGGGAGGGGGTACAAATTCGAAAGACCCCCGCGTCCCCGCCCCTACTTGAGGAGGACGCCCAAAGGAGTGTCCGAAACAATTTTCTTACATTAAAAATTACACCACCCCCATGTACGCAGGGGCCACCAAAGAGGACTAGCCCCCCGGGCCGCAGAATCCCTACAAATCCTTAACTACGCCACTGGATGAGATCAGAACTGACCTTGCGTTTGGCTTCGGGTATAAATTTACGAATCAAAGTCGTCAAATTCTGAGAATTACACTTTAGCTTCTTGACGACATTCATTAGGTAACCGGTGCCTATACAAAAATATTTAAACAAATTACTGATAGTTACCCTGCAGTAGTTCTACATTCATTACCTAGAGATATGTTGCGGATGGGGGTTAAAAAATGTTCAGGACTTCAGATATTGAAAATAATTCAATAAGCAAAGAAAACTTCACATTCTTTTAATTTAAAAAAAAATTATCTATGAGGTTTTTTTTTCCTTCTAATTAGCCATTTATTTTATTTGCTCTATGAATGTTTGTTTGACTTAAGATTTTACTAAACACCCGAAAACGCCTTAGAAATTTCATGTCCTGTAAAAGGGGGAAACAATTAAATTTGTGTATGTGGTATTTGAATCCCGACAGATTCCTACTATAAATGAAAATGTAATTTTTCATATGTATATTTAGACTTTTAAAAGTTTTTTTTAAGTCATAAAAATCAGTAAACGAAATGGTAGGATAGAAAGCTTCTAGTGTTTGACATTGAAATAAGAGATTCCACGAGCTGCTCAATTTCATTAAATTTGTATTACAATGTTCGACTTAAAAAAATAAAATAGTGAAATAAGTTGACACGTTCATCCCCACAACAATGGTGCCGAGTCAACGAAGGATGACTACACAAAGATATAACCTAAGAAAGGTACAAAATCAGAGAAAGATGACATCGCAAAGGTATATCCTGAAAAAGGTACAAAATCAGAGAAAGATGACAGCACAAAGTTGTAGCCTGAGGAATCTTACCTTTCAAGAGCATGTGGGCGGGGTTTATCTAACAAAATAATGCCTTATTTATGTCATGCCTCTTTCATGTCTTCATAGACTTCAAAAAGGCGTTTGACAGAGTGTGGCATGCAGCACTGTGGGCAACCATGCACAAGTACAATATTAACGCCAACCTCATTACTGTGATCAAGAACCTATACGACAGAGCATCCAGCGCAGTACTCTACAACAGCAAGCTGGGAGATTGGTTCAAGACCACTGTTGGTGTCAGACAAGGGTGTTTACTCTCCCCCATCCTCTTCAGCCTCTTCCTAGAAAGAATTATGACTGATATGCTCGAAAACCATGTCGGAACGGTCAGCATCGGAGGAAGGATTATAACTAACTTACGCTTCGCCGATGACATAGACGGCCTAGCTGGCAGCGAGGACGAACTAAAAGAATTCCTTGCAAAGCTAGAGAAGACGTCGAAGGCCTATGGCATGGAAATTAATGCAGAAAAGACCAAGGTCATGGCAAACAAGAATTTCACAAGTGAAATACGGATAAACGGTCAAAAACTCGAGGAGGTCCCTACCTTCAAATATCTAGGGGCTGTAATATCCGATGAAGGCTCAAAGCCAGAAATTCTTGCCAGAACGGCCCAAACAACTGCAGCACTAAGCAAACTGAAAAACATCTGGCAAAGCAAGAAGCTCTCCCTGAGATCAAAGATTCGACTAATGCGCTCTCTGGCGATGTCAGTCTTCCTCTATGGTTGTGAGGCCTGGACGCTCACCGCAGACCTCCAAAAAAGAATTAGTGCGCTTGAGATGAGATGTTTTCTAAAGGTATTAAACATCTCCTACACGGCGCACATCACGAACGAAGCGGTCCGCGACAAAACAAGTGCTGTCATTGGCCCTTACGAGGACCTTCTCACCTCAATTAAAAAGAGGAAACTACGATGGTACGGACACGTGTCAAGATCTGGAGGTCTCTCAAAGACGATATTGCAAGGCACAGTCCAGGGAAGAAGGAAAAGAGGCAGACCAAGGAAGAGTTGGGAGGACAACATCAAAGAGTGGACCGGCCTTTCATTTAGCGATTCCCAGAAGGCAGCTCAGAACCGTGACACTTGGCATGAGTTAGTGCGCAGCTCAAAATGGTGCCCCAACGACCCAGCGTCGGGTTAAGGGATAGTTCAAGTTCATGTCATGCCAACGGTCTGTCATTGCAAAATTGTATGTAAGCAAAATTCTCAGATTTAGCCTCAGCGGAAAAAAATATCTTTAACGTATACCGTCACAGTCGAGCATATTCACAGCACCCACCGTAGATCTGTTTGAGAAACATCGGCGTCCCTTCACATTTGACCACGCCCTCGGCCATGATCATGATTCTGTCCCCCAGGACGTCCGCCTCGTCCATGTAGTGGGTCGTTAGGAGAATGGTCCGCCCGTGGCGCATGTCTTTCAGGAAGTCCCAGAGTTCACGCCGGGCACTGGGGTCAAGGCCAGATGAAGGCTCGTCAAGGAAAACTGTCTTTAAAAAAACATTTATCTGATTTTGTTGTTTGTCTTTTAGTTGCGATAGGTGACAGAAAGTAGGCAATACAGTCAAGTAAGAAAAGCAATTTATTTACATTTCTACAACGCTTATAGTTAATTCAATTATTTTCAATTAGTTGCGTTTACCTTATTATTCCCAATAAAGGAGCAGGCTACGGAGAGCTTTCTCTTCTGGCCGCCTGACAGGCTCTTTGAATAGGTTTTAATTTTATCCTGCAGCCCAACTTTTGTCAGCATTTCTTCTAGTTCTCCCTTGGGCGTTGATTTATACTGACCCCTCAGCTGTGAGTGTGAAATGGTTCTATTATTTAACAGTTGATGGGGATCAACAGCAAAAATTTAGTGATAAGACTAAGTGAATCTCCATGAGAAATATAGGGATAGAATAATTGGCAAAGAACAAAACATCAAGGCATCTGTTTAATCTCTGTTACGCCGGCTTAAATAGAATACTAAACAAACGCAGAAACATGTATCTGTATTTGAAATTTAGCAAAAATTATTAAAATTATTAAAGCTTCAATGAAATGTTTAAAGGATTTGGAACATCATTTTGAAATATACAAAACTCAATTTTAAAAAAGCTTACTCTCAGGTAAAAGATCAGGTGCTCCTTACAGGTGAGTTTGTTAAATAAGATGTCATGTTGTGGACACAGTCCAAGACTGGCCCTGGCCTGTGCCAAATTCTTTGTGATGTCATATCCGTTGACGATGGCGGTGCCACTAGTGGGTTTGAGGAACCCTGGGTATTGAAACAAAAGATGACGTCCAATTATTTATTAGACTAACAGTTCGATGTAGATTATTTTGTAAACACATTTAAAGGGAAAATGTTGCTTTAGTTGCTACACTTGTGAATGTCACAAACTGCACACTTTCTTATGTCCAGCAATGTGTGATGGCACACATTTATTTTATTTTTTTACTATTATTACATTTTTAAACAAAAATTTTATTAGAATTTAAATATATGTAGCTTTAAAAATAATTTTCACAAATTTTGTGAAACATGTGAATTAGTTTTATGTCAAAATAGCATGAAATGCGTATCTCCTGAATGTGTTGTTCTTGAATCTGAATTGGACGCAGAAGGACTGATACAGAAGGATCTGGAATAGTTTGACAATCATATTCGCACCAGCCAATATTTCACTCAAATTGTGAAATATCAGGACATTAAAAGTTGCGGCAAAGTACAAAGCTCATATTTCAACGTTTTACCTTCGAGATTCTCTCCTCTTCCAATCCCAATTAACCAAACAACTGATGGATTCAAAGCTTCAGAAAGAGCATATGCAGGTTATCTTAAATTTCCTTTATTGTTTGTGGCACAAAATCTCAATTTTGATGACATTTTGCCGAGATCAATATGATTTTTCAAATTACAACCATAAGATCTTTATTTTCCATTATTGCAGACCAGCTTATTTAATCGAACATGCGAAGTATGTCACTTATACTCATCCTCACAACAACGTTAAAGAAATATGCAGGACAACACAGTGCATGGACTCAGGAGAATGTGCACACCCAAACTGTTCAAGAATCAACTCAGATAAGACGCATCCGTCATTTGAGAATCGCTTCTAGAAGGCAAAGAGAACTCGTGGCAGTTATTGCCAGAAGAGAAATGCACATACAGAGGCTGTTGAGTGGCTAGATGAGGACGAGTTGATCTGTTTGCAATTATCCTTCCAGGAAATAATGATGATGAAAGATTGATGTCAGTCGTAACTATGGATGAACACTTCACTTCACCATCGTACGATGATGTAGAGTGAATATTTTTGAATTAAATATTAAAAACAATTCACAGGCCCATAATAAACGTATTCAATATATCACAAGAGCTAGTCACATAATTTGTCAATATGGTCTTTTTTTGTCAAATTTCTGGGTTTATTTTTTATTATTTAATCACTGTGTGAAGTCAAGTTTCGCTAATATACTTCTTGTCCTGTGCCAATAGATTGGATAATCAGAAGATTATCTAAAACTTGACCTCGCCCACTGTAAATGAAAAGGCAGCAGATAACTGATGTGCATTATATAATGTTAAGTTAAGTCTAATTTTTACCCCAAAAATTTTCAATTTCGATCTAGCTTGAGTTTCTGTTTCATTGAAAAACTGTGACTACTGTGAAAATTAACAATTCAACTATAAAAGTAATTTTAATAATATTACAGTTATTTTAAGTAGGGTGTCCCAGATTTCGGCTCCAGCTTTGTCAAATACGGAATCTGGATATTTTCATAAATTCAGCCCCCGCAAGATTTCACTTCATAAATCCGGCTTGCTGGTATACCCCTAATTTATATTATATTCATGCCTCCGGCCAATCCGGAATCCGGCCATTTAAAAAATCTCACTACGGCTCCAGCCGGATTTTACTACATAAATCTGGCTCCGACCGGTTTTCAATATTTTAAATCCGGTAAACTCTACTTGTAAGTGGAAATTGTATATTTTAAATCAGTTAAATTATGCGTTAATGTTAAGAAAGTGCGAATGTGCAACGTATTTTTTATTATTACCACGTTTTTCTTAGTTTGCTTTCTTGGATGTTTGTCTTTCCGGGGCAAAAATTGAATTCCTTTTTTGAACCACTTCTGATCATCCAATTTTGATGAAATTTTGCATGCATACTTGATTCACATGACAATTTAATATTTCATTAATTATAGTACTCAATTCTA
>MUZC01004612.1:878629-903518 GCA_002072015.1 Radix auricularia | reverse complement strand
ACGTTTTTAGTTTATTTTCTTCTTTTTAGTTCACAAAACGTGGTATCTTTAAAACTTTTTTTAAAATATTTTTTTAAATTTTGTTTTGGGGGGAGGTGAGGTCCGCGAGATTTGTGACAGTTTGTGACGGGGGGTGGGAGGGAGTCAAATGTGGTCCAAAATAGCGCGACGAACTTTAAGGACTGCCCATATTGTTGGTTGGTGATTGGAAACGAATGCATCATTTTAATTTGAACCATACATAAAGTTAGGCAGTACAATTGGTACTTGCTCTCAAATTGAGACAGTGCTACATGTGCATGCTATCATACCTGTACATGTCATAATACCTCTACTTGTAATCATACCTAAACCTATCATCCTACCTGTACCTGTCATTCGACCTTTACCTGACACCATTCATTAACTTGTCACCATCCATTTACCTGTATATGATTTCGTACCTATTCCTGGATTCATATAAATGTACCTGTCACAATACAAGTACCTGTCATCCTTCTTGTACCCGCCACTATCAATGTACCTGTCATCACACCTGTACATGGCATCCTACCTGTACTCATCTTTATTCGTGTACCTGTCATAATTCATGTACCTGTTATCATTCTTTGTACCTGTCATCATTCATGTACCTGTCATCATTCATGTACCTGTCATCATTCATGTACCTGTCATCATTCATGTACCTGTTATCATTCTTTGTACTTGCCATCATACCTGTACCTGCCATCATACCTGTACCTGTCATCCTATCTGTACCTGCCATCATACCTGTACCTTCCATATTTCATGTACCTGTTATCATACTAATGGTGGTCGTCTTCCCCGCCCCGTTGTGTCCCAACAACACAGAGATCTGGTCCTGATACAAGTCCATGCTGGTCCCTGCTACGGCGACATGACTGCCGAACACCTTGCACCAGAGAAAGATTGTCAGTAGCTTAATTTATAGTAGCTGGGTAGTCAAACATTCATAGGAGATGCGTAATACAGTATTTCCATTAGCTTCGTAGTCAAACATTTATAGTAGATGCGTAGTTCAATATTTCTAGTAGCTGGGCTGTCGAACATTTATAGATTTTCGATAGTCAAAGATTCATAGTAGCTGGGATGTTAAACATTTATAGCACCTGGCTAGTCACACATTAATAGCAGCTTGGTAGTAAAAAAATGTGTATACATTTTCTATACCTTTCTTTCTTTAAAATATAATTTTTTTAAAATAAATAGTAACGTAACACATTCCCTTTAAACTGTTTTATCAAGCATCTTGTGTTTTTGGGGCAAGGATAAGACTGACCCGACCATAAGAAAGAAAGACAAAAATGAACCTTACATATGACAATAATTTGAAAAGTCATACCTTAGCACAAGGGTGTAAACGGGTTTACCTTAGGACTAGGACATGAACGGTCCGACGCTAGCACAAGGACATGAATGGTCCTAATTTAAGACAAAGACATTAACGGTGCTATCATAATACTAGGACATGAATGGCTCTACCTTAGGACAAATGTTCCCTTTATGGTGCGCGCGGCGCAGACATCTGTCTGATGCCACGCAGCACTTTTGACTTACCTCGCAGCAAATTTGCTAAAATATTACACGTATAATTGGTGCTGAGCAACTTTGCACGCGAGTTGTTTTTGTTTTTTTAATTTGTTCAGGGATCAACGAACCTTAGAAGGAACATAGCTTAGGACCTGTACATAAATAATCCTACTTTAGGACGAGGACATGAAAGGTCCTGCCTTAAGACAAGGACATGAAAGGACCTGCCTTAGGACGAGGACATGAAAGGACCTGCCTTAGGACGAGGACATGAACGGACCTGCCTTAGGACAAGGACATGAACGGGCATGCCTTAGGACAAGGACATGAACGGGCATGCCTTAGGACAAGGACATGAACGGACCTGCCTTGGGAAAAGTAAATGATTATTCCTACTTTAGGAATTGGACATGAACGGTCCTACCTTGACCAGCCCTCTGACCATGACTCCAGGCTTAAGGTCCTGTGGTGGCTGTTCAAACAAATTCTCGTCTTGTTTTGGGAGATCGGTGACGGCATCAAGTGACTCTGGGACCGGACACCAGTAATCTTTCTGTTCGGGGATTAAAAAATATAACTAGATGACTACCTACAGCCCGGGGTGGGGGGGGGGTTCAAGGCTCCATCAAGGGGGACTCGTTTGACCTCAGCACAGGTGTACTTAAAACTATTTAATAAACAAATGATACTATTTACAGTCGCGCGGTGGGAGAATGTTTTTTTCTTCCTAAAAGGGGGCGGGGAGGATGACAGAAAATGATTTGAGACTTGCTTCTTTAACAGAACAAATTATATAGATATATAATTTAATAAATTTATATCGTTTTGTTTTAAATAGTGTTTTTTAAATTACTTTTTTTCTTTCTCAAATTTCGTCCTTTGTGCAACTGAACGACTCCATGAGTTATATTTCAAATGTCGAGCCTTGCTATGCCGGGTCGATATGCTATGACATGTTTTTGTTTGCAAATTTTTATTTTTGAATAAACTATTGAATAGTTCGTTTAGTTCTCTTTATCTTACTTGGAATGGTCTTCAATTTTAGAGAATTTCATTTTTAATATGTATATTTCTGCCAAAGTAAATTGCATTCTCAATAGTAAACTCAGCGAAAAAATTAGTTAAAATTAGTTATATTATTGATCGAGCTTAAATCATCCTATTTTTTTTTTAAAAAGGAACTTAATATAATTATTGATATGTTTTACGGATGTACAAAAAGGCAGAACTGTACATGACACATACGTTAAATAGGCTTAACAGTTTTTGCACTGTACCGTGATACAAAAGTTTAACGGAAGTGGGACGCCGTACTCCCCAGGGTTGACGGTGTCCACATACCACACGACCAGCATGTTGAACAGTGAGTTGATGACCATCAGCAGTATACCGTCCACTGCAGTTTGGTGTGGGAATGCCACATTCTCAGCTAGGGTGGACATGGTCAGCCCTCTGCCTGAACAACGAATTGTGACAGTTGTGAGAGAAGGTAATATCAAACAGGTCTGAAGCAGTGATAAACTGGGACATTGTTAGGCTAAGCGTGTAATAGACGGTGATGGCTAGACTTAAAGGCCCGCGGGCAACATAAAGCCCGCTGATACACTCTTCAGTCCTATATTCATGTTTTCGTATTTTGAATCATTACCTTTAAAATTAATTAGTAGTTAATAGTTGCAGTGTTTAATACTCAACTTTTTTTTTTTTTAAACTTTTTTATCACAGGTGAATAAAAAAAATATTTATTCTTTGTTGATCCATATATTTCTTTTAATAATATGAAATAAAGTTTCTTGAAAAATTTCATACGACCAGAGGAAAAACAAAATTATGTTTCTCCGTGCTCAGTTCAAACATTTTCTAAACCTGGAAGTATTATAAAATCTCACCGCTACGTAAAATGCTCCGCACAACACACACACACATACACACTCGCACATACAAGCATCACTAACTTCTCTTTTCTATATCCAACCAAACTTGTATGAAGACCAATATCCCGGCCTGAGGAAGCACTGTGCCTACTATGTAAGTGATTAGACGATTGTACGCGTAGTTCAACGCTACTCTCGTTCCGAACCAGCTCGCCATGAAGACAGTAGTCACCACGATGATAGAATTTCTGGCTACGAAAGAAACAAATCGCTGCTCACTAATCCGTGGTAGTACCTACACTTTTACAGAAGTTAAATATTTAATATCATGCGACATTATCGTGCTACGTATAACGGGTGCGTATGATTGTAATGTCAATTTAATTTTAAATTTCTGTTTCATGCAGAGTTATAAAGTGTTCTTAAATATACATTTTTAATAGTCCTAATTTAGACTAATTTCCTTAAATATAAACTTTTCAAAAAGTGTTCTCGTAAAGAAACTTTGTTTTATTTGTCCTGTTGGAGAGACTTGTTCTTGAGTCATGGCAAAGACACAGTTGTGAGTCCTGTAGAGACATGGTTTTTTAGTCCTAGGAGAAATAAAATGTATGATCCCTGATAAAGAAATATTATTTTATGTGTGTAAAAGAACATTTTGGTTTAAAATATAAAAATAATAAGCTTTTAGAGAAGTGTTTCAAGCTGTGTCTATTGACCTCTCTGCCGGAGATTAATATTAACTTAGTATTGTGGCGAGGCAATTCAATTATTTAATCATTTTCTCACCTCTCTGTACGAAGCAGGAAATGACAAGAGCGAAGGTTGAAATATTGATCGCGTTCAAAACCAAGACAGAGAAAACCAGGATTGGATTCGTGTTAAGTAAACGCTCTTCTCCGTACTGGGGGAAAGTGCATATGATGAAGACGACAGAGATGATGATTCCTATCTGTATGCCTATGATAATCCACGAGAGCCAGTACACGGCTCCAGTGAGGCCCATTAGCTTCATAGACTCCTGGGGAAGTCACGTAAATAGAAATAGATAGTAATTGAGCTTACATAACATTATTTATTTATTTTAAATAAAAGCCGTATCACAAGTTTATTTATGCTTGGAAACAAGTCAAAGACATATTCTAGTTATTGCATTCGAAACCAAATACAAGGGCAGGATGTAATGCCTAGACATATACATTGAAAATTATACCTGGATATAACACCTAAGAAGAGCTTTTTATTTTTCCATACCTCGAATCAGCGACATGAATTGAAATCTGTCGTCCTAGTTAGGACGCTATTTATGATTAATCTACTAGAAAGATAACACAATGTAGCGTAGTGTATTTCTGTTGATTGACTATACATATATGCATCTTTGAAAAAATATATTTCTGTTGATTGACTTTACATATCTGCATCTTTGAACATATATTTCTGTTGATTGACTATACATATTTGCATCTTTGAACATATATTTCTGTTGATTGACTATACATATTTGCATCTTTGAAATTATATTTCTGTTGATTGACTATACATATCTGCACCTTTGAAAATATCAACTTAAATCTTGACACATCTCACCCCGGAACTCACACAAACATTTCCCTAAATAATTTTAGCAGAAAGGAATTTCGGTCGAATGGAAGATTGTTTTAAACAAAACAATGGTCCGATTTTGTGAATGATTTTAAACATTATATGTGACCAAGTCGAAGGAAGAAGAGTTACAAGACATACATTAACATTGTTATTCTAAGAATTTAGAAGTCCACTGTGTGTGCTAATCCGCTAATCTAAACGGTTTACTCTTCAGACGGTAAATTAGCTTGAAAGAGTTATCTAAAATGGCTTTCTGCCTCATGTTTGTTTTATAACTGAAGGAGTCTTCGGAAGCTAGTGAATTGATCAAAAAAAATTGTGTTAATTTCGAAAAGAATTTCTTTATTTAAGAGCCCCTGTGACTCAGTTCGAAGACGTTGCGATTTGTAATTATCGAAACGATTTTCTGTCCGTGTATGACCGTGTGTTGTTTCAAACAACCAGTATATTGTATAAACTATAAGACTGAACTGACGCAAACACCATGAGAGAAGTATCATACTATACGAAAGTTATATGTGAAGAAAAATCGCCCCCCCTCTAATAGAAAATAAACGTCCCAAGTATAAAAAAAAGTCCAAATCTTTGATGACCTTTATTTTGGTCTCCTTGTCCTGAACAACACTCTGCGTGGTACAGCACAGCAGACCAAAAAAGTACATTCCAAACAGCATGAGCAGAAATTTGAGGAACGTGACTCTACTCGAGGCGATGGTGGGCAGATCCGGCATCTGTTGAAACTCGATGGTCATATTTATGGCCCTGGTCAACTGGAGGCGACTCATCCAGGATAGCATGAAGCTGCGGATCACAGCGTCTTGCGCGGAGAAGAACTCGTAGTTGTATTCTGTGGGCGGGGAGGCAACATACTACGTTATATATTGGCATGTCAGGATGGCAAGTTAAATTCTGTATGCGGGAGATATAATTTTAAGTTATGTTGGTAGTATGTAGGGGGATGAAGGAAGAGAGAATATAAAATAAGGTTTAGATCAAACAAGATGGCGTCCACCAAAAAAAAATGCTGTGGGGTTCGTTACTCGAGATATGAATAGTAGATGTTAATTGCGAGAAAATGAGCAAATAAAGCCAAAATTATCCCCATATCTCCAGTGTAGTGTGGGAACTTATTTGTGTATGTGTATAGCCTCAAGCTAAGCATTGATCTAAGATTTAGAATATGATTTTGTGAATCTAAATTTCAAAGCAGCACAAGATGTTCCTAAGTTAATAATTATTATTTCCTTTCAAATTACATCATTTTCGGGAAAAGTATATGCGAACATTTAAAGATTTTTGTGTGTTGTTTTTAGGTTTCAAAAAAACAAAACAAAATCGACATCAATTAAAGAGCATGACAAGCAGCTGATTTATCGGATAAAAAGGTTGTCTTTTTTTTTCAAAAATCTAGTTTTAATCTAGTAAAACTGCTATATGCATTAGTATCTCTGTAAATACAAGCACCAAGCAAAAAACCAGCAAACATCCCACAGTTTGTGCTGTGGATGTTGGATGAACACGCTTACCTGCATTTTTCCCGTAGATTTCTTTGTGCTCGTATTGCTGAGAAACGGACACTTGGTATTTCAGATGTTTGGGCACAGCCTGGCAATCGTCAAAGAAAAACTTGATCGCCGTCAGGTCTTCCTCGGAAACGTCTTCGTAGGTTTCCTTCAACTTGTCCAGCGCGACAACAGAGAAAAACTCTGCAGAAATTAAACCAGGGATTAACATAGGAAGCAACGTGAAATAACTTTGACAAGAACGTACAAGTATATTTTGAACTAGTAAGAAAAAGGGCAACAGAGTATATTCTATTATTTTACATGAGTAAGAAATATATCAATCAAGCTAGTAAGAAAAGCATGACCATTATGAAGATATATAAATTTTTGACTTAGAAAAGATGCAGAGCCACGGAAATATGTATTTTAAACTAATAAGAAAGCCAGGGCTACCGAAAACTAGCAAGAAATGAAAGGTCACGGAAATATACGCTTGAAACCAGTAGAAATTGCAGGGCAACTACTATACAATGTACATAATTTCAACTAGTAGGAAAAGTATCCATATAAATTTAGGTTCCTCAGCAGAAACACATATTTGAAAGAATTTTGGCATGATGAGACAGAAAAACAGTTAATATGTTATATGTTTTATCGCATGTTGAAACTTGTTCCATCAGTTCAGTGGGGAAAAACTGTTAAGAATTTTTAGAAGATATTTTTTAATTACTATTTTTTTTTTTTTTTTTTTTTGGTTGGGGGGGGGTAAATTGTGATTAACCCGGGGATCGATTTCACAGATTTCTAGGAGTAACTCACTAGATTATTTTCGATTATCTCATAAGGGGTCGTCCATAAAATACGTCACGCTATTTTTGACAATTTTTACCCCCCCTCCCCCCTGTCACAATATCTCACAAATCTCGCCCCCCCCCTAAAGTATGCCAAACTTTCTTAATAAAATATATTTGTTATTAACAATATAAGTAAAATTTAACCTAGAACACCGTGACGTCACACATGGCCGGACTCTCTCTCCCCCCTGTCAGAAACTGTCACACTTTCTTACACCCCCTCCCACCCCAGGAACGTGACGTACTTTATGGACGGCCCCTAACCTTATCTTGCTTGAGTTGACCAATTTAAAATTTGATACATTTAAAGCAGTCTATGATAACATGGAATTTTTTCTATGCCAATCTACCCTACTTTCCTATATCGCCAGAAGTGGATTACTTCCATAAACAACTTTCTTTTTTTTTAAAATACAACTCTATTTAATTTTCTGAGTGATTTCAGAAAATTGTGGAATTAAGATTTTAAAATAATTGAAATCCCACGAAAAGCATTTTATGAAAAAGTCAATAGGAAAATGTTCAATTTTACGAAAAATGTCTTTTAAACTTGATTAAATTTTACAATAGTTTTTTTTCGTCATACGGGCCTGTAAAATCGGCCCCTGTCAAAACGGTTCCATTCAAAACGGTCTCAGACTAATCTTATAGATGTTAATGGGATAAAAAAATACACTCAGATATTATGTAATTATTTCTACTCACCCAGTCATTGTCAGTTTTAGTTCAAAAGAGACAATGGTATGACAGTTACCCTATATGAAAGCAAATCACAATTGTTTGTTGTGAAGAAATAATATCATAACATCACAAGAAACAAGTCTACAATTTGACCACTTTCTTAAAATTTGAAAACGTTTTTTCCAGGTCCGTTTTCACGGATTACCGGCCGAAAAACCTGTGAACGCAACCTCACCTGCCCGCATAGGCCATCACGGTATGAGAAAGGGACTTCACCTTACTTTATTTACCTTAATGTTAATAAGTAATTTCTAAGGCCTTCAACTGGTTCAAATAATTATTATCAATTTCAAACGGTTTATTACATTTTCAAAATATTATGAAACTTTACAACCATCACTTTCGATAATCGACCTATGTCAACGTCAGAAAATTGAAAAACTCTATTATAAAATACATACATGTTTTTACCCGGGTGCAAATACCACAACTTACTATTCGTTTTTTCAAAGATGCCCGCAGACGCCGGGCAGTTGGGGGTGTACGTATAAATAGAAAAATGTACAATTTCGCTTCTGAAATGTTTCTGCTCTGCCATCGGCTGAGTCTTGGCCGAGGAATTGAGGAGGTACAAAAATATCGAGAAGAGTGTCGGCAGACCTATCGGTGTGGGGCGAGAACAACGTTCATGGATTAGTCAACTGTCTTGACATACAAAGTAAAATATGTGGCATTACTCTAGCCTGAAAGGTGGTTTTGAAACAACAACAAAAAATGTAAATCCTTAGATAAGATTGTCGTATATCACTCGCCAACTTCTTACATTTACATGACTCGCCTTTATACAACCAATTCAACACTTACGTGCTAACAATCCTCATTTCTCTTGGTTATTTCCAATGTTTTTATAAGTAACCTACTTTCAGCTCTTATATTACTTACATCTTTTACCCACTTCCTACTTTATTGTAATGGATCTACTTCAAAGTCTTACAACACTCATCTACTTCAAACCTATACATTACTCACCTAATTCGAACATATACATCACTTATCTAGTTCTAACCTTTACATCTCTCACCTAGTTCCAACTTTTATATCATTCAGCTAGTTCCAAACTTACATCACTCAGCTAGTTCTAACCTTTATATCACTCACCTAGTTCCAACCTTTATATCACTCACCTAGTTCCAACCTTTATATAACTCACCTAGTTCCAACCTTACATCACTCACCTAGTTCCAACCTTACATCACTCACCTAGTTCCAACCTTACATCACTCACCTAGTTCCAACCTTTATATCACTCACCTAGTTCCAACCTTACATCACTCACCTAGTTCCAACCTTTATATCACTCACCTAGTTCCAACCTTTATATAACTCACCTAGTTCCAACCTTTATATCACTCACCTAGTTCCAACCTTACATCACTCACCTAGTTCCAACCTTTACCTTTATATCACTCACCTAGTTCCAACCTTACATCACTCACCTAGTTCCAACCTTTATATCACTCACCTAGTTCCAACCTTTATATCACTCACCTAGTTCCAACCTTACATCACTCACCTAGTTCCAACCTTTATATCACTTAACTAGTTCCAACCTTACATCACTTCACTCACCTAGTTCCAACCTTTTTATCATTCACCTAGTTCCAACCTTTATAGTTTTAACCTGGTTCCAACTTACCTAACTCTAAGAATACGCCCTGTAAGTTTCTTATTCGAAGTAAAGTGTTTTTCACATGCAGGGCGTAGAGTTGGTTGAAGAGGGACACCATGTTGAAGACTTACTCGATGTCTGAAAAGTTTATTGATAATAAAATAAAAAACTTATGAAAGTTTATGTCTATACAATATCAAAAGTGTTTTAATAGGATTAGATTGTGTGCTAGAAATGATGCTTGTAGAGAATAGTGTTAAGTTGAAGTGAGACTGCCTTTTTTTTTAAAATGGTGTCTAGTTATAGTTGATAATACCGTGTGTCTAGTTTAATACCAAAAGGGACAAGGAGAAAATATAATAACGTTTTAAATAATTTTAATGCTTTCCGAGTAAGTAGAATTAGTACTTGGGCTAAGCTGTACACCAGTGAAACTATCACACCTATCAAAGTACTGACAAGTTTCCAAAACATTGTTAGGTTTGTAGGTTCTTATGAATCATTTCGAGATAGTATAATAAACTAAAATATATATATATGTAAATGCTGGTATCAGCTGTAATAAGTAAATTACGCTCGCTGATAATAAAAGTAACTGTATGCTTTTATATTTATTATAATTAAATTTGATCTTACACTGTTTTTAAAAAAAAAACAGTTCAGAATTGTTACTGAATAACAGTGAATTGTAACCAGACACTTGATATTTGTAAAAAGTACTAAAAAGATAATAAAAAAATGCTGTTCTCTATACTAAATATTGTATAAGTAATTTTAGCATCTAAGTTATTCATATTAAAAATATATATGTGTAGCTATGAGTTTACAAATGTATCTTCTGTTTGTTGATCAATGATGTGTGTTTATTCCCTTATATCCACATTTCTCTCCGTAAATCAATATTTTCTTTTGTTTTACAGCCGCCATGGTTACTTGCAGTAAAACTTCTTGCGTGCCATTCGGCGCGCGCAGACAAGGTTTAGGAAAATCCCATTTAAATACTACTAGATTGGTTGAGGTGAAATAAGAGCTGAAGAAGTCTCAAATAACTTAACTTAAACTTTCAATCAAAACATCATCAATATCTGGTTGATCTTCGTATGTTAAAGATCAACATAATTTAAAATACTCAAATTTTTACAAATACTCATTTTTACAAACCTTTGAAATATGGCCCAAAAAAAGTATTTTTCTTTAAAATTCGGTATTATGTGACATACTTCTCGCACTTGACACAATGCTCAAATTTGATACATTGGTTATACTTCATACACTTGACACACTTTTCATACCTCATACTTGACATACTTCTCAGAAACATATTTCATACTTCACACATTTCATTTACTAAGGATACTTGACACAGCTCTCACACTTTACCTACCTGTCACACTTGACACACGTCTCACACTTGACACACCTCAAACACTTGACACATCTCAAACACTTGACACACATCTCACAATTGACACACGTCTCATACTTGACACAAGTCTCACTTCGACACACCTCAAACACTAGACACACGTCTCACACTTGACACACCTCAAACACTTGACAACACCTATCAAACTTGACACACCTCTCACACTTGACACATGTCTCACACTTGACACACCTCTTCCACTTGAAGCTCTTCTCATACTTGACAAATTCGGTGTTCCTACCCACCCCCTGTATCAGATGTTAAACACTTGTGCCGTATATTCGCACGTCTTGCCCTGTGATGCGCAAACATTTGGCAAATCGATGGCTGCATAAAAAATAATTACTATTGCTACGGCCACTAAAACATTTTCACTGAAAAACGAAACGATCACTATAAAAAATTTACCTCTCGTAATAGTCAACGCGATATAATAATGACATCATCATAACGTATTGTAGGCAAACACAGTGCTTCATTACAAACAAAACATTTCCATCGACAGTCTCTTATATTTGTACTTGATTGAACTTTTTCATATAAACCAAACATCATGTCACACACGTACAGCATAAGGATATTTTTAAGTGGCATTAGTATACTGAGAATACAATATTTTAATAAGTAATAAACTGCTTAGCAGTCCAGAGTCCAGAAATTAATGGCTGCCTTGCTCTTGGATGTTTGTCCAGAGTCGTGCAAAGTCCGGTCACTCACGGAGATCATCAGTCGTATTCCTGACGCCAGATTGATGTCCACCAGTCGGGTTCGATATTTGAGCTTGAGATGTTTCATTCGTGAAAATGATGTTTCTCACATTAACCTGCTTCCAAACAGCCCAAGAGTGTTTCTTACTATTTCGCGAAGCTTGGGATACTTCACAGCTACTTTTATGTCTCCAGTGTTTCGTTTTTATTTTAGTCCTCGAATTTCTTCACAAGCTGCGCGTTATTTTTTATTTCGATCAGTTTCATTTGGACATGCAACTGCGCACTCTGTGTCTCAACCAAATGCGGAGAAGCAACGAGTGTCATATTTTCTGAGATCTTATCGAAATCCCGAAAACGTTCTGCGAATTCCAGCAACAGCACCTCGAGGACGCCTGAAAAGGACGTAGCCGGAATTACATCTTTTCTTATTTCATGACTCTTGAGTATCAAGCAGTTCCACGAAAACATGCAGGGCACAGTGTGTTATAACGGTGCCACATCTGAAGCTTTCCCAGTAAGTAGTGGAGTAAAGCAAGGCTGCGTGCTGGCACCTACTCTGTTAGCAATATTCTTTTCATCTTACTCCAGTATGCCTTCAAGAACAACTGCGAGGGGATATACATACACACAAGAGCTGATGGGAGATTATTTAATATTGCCCGACTTAGAGCAAAGTCCAAATTAAGGAAAATTTTGCTGCGCGAGCTCTTTTTTGCAGACGATGATGCCTTAATATCTCACACAGCAGACAGACTGCAGAACCTTGTATCCAGCTTCTCCGCTGCCTGCAAAGATTTTGGCCTGACCATTAGCATAAAGAAAACCAACATTATGGCACAGGATGCTCCCTCCCTCCCAACTATCACTATAGACGACAGCAACCTATATGTTGTTGACAGTTTTACGTATCTTGGATCAAACATCTCAAGCACCCTCTCACTGGAAGATGAGATAAGCGGTAGGATAGGGAAGGCAGCAACTGTTATGGCTAGACTGTACAAAAGTGTCTGGTCCAATGCCAAACTCCCATCAAGGACTAAGATGCATGTATACCAGGCCTGCGTACTGAGCATCCTCCACTATGGATGCGAGTCATGGACCACTTATACCAGGCATGAAAGAAGGCTCAATAGCTTCCACCTCAGATGCCTGCGCCACATCCTTGACATTAAATGGCAAGAGAAAGTCCCCAACACAGAGGGCCTGGCTCAAGCAAGCATGAGCAGCATTCCAGCCATATTAAGCCAAAGACGTCTCCGCTGGCTTGGACACGTCAAGAGAATGCAAACTGGTCGCATACCCAAAGATGTGCTATACAGCGAGCTGGCAACAGGGAAAAGGTCGGTTGGTCGGCCATGTCTCAGATACACGGACACATGCAGGAGAGACATGAAAGTAGCCAACATTGATATACAAAACTGGGAAAACCTGGCTGAGGATAGGACCACATGGCGGGCTATAGTGAAAGAAGGATCACTAAGAGCAGAGGAGCAATCTAGGGAAGAAGCAGTTGGAAAAAGAGCGAGGAGAAATGCCAGGCAACACTGCCCAATTACATTCATGTGTGTAAAATGCAGAAGAGACTGCCACTCAAGCAGTGGCGGCGTTAGGTAAGCGCGGGGCCTAGTGCCAGCAATGACCCTGCGGGGCCAGAGTACTAGTAAAGATCGCTAAGCACCAGTATGCTATGGTATTTAAAAATATGAAATATTTTGATTATTATGTAATTTTAACACCTCGTGTCACCTTTTTATTAAATTATTACTATTTTAGTAAATCTATTGTGAATGACGTGTACACAAATAAAGGGGATTGGCTGAATGGTACATTTGACCTATTTTCCGCTAACGGTGTAATGCTTTCAAAGACGTCTAGAGCTACGCTACGGAATTTGACCTTCAATAAGGATTACAAGAGTGCCTCTTTCGTTTCTTTACAATCGTTTCCAGCATACGTTCTACCATCCACTCTTTGGTTCTACATGTATAGGCTATTAACCAGGACGAGACATGTTCAGGACCGAAACGCGGGACCTGGGGCAGTCGCCCCAGTTGCCACCCTCAAACGCCGCTCCTGTACTCAAAGATTGGTCTCATCAGCCACATCAAGAGCTGCAAAAAAATAAAGATAAATCTATCTTCTTCTTCTTCTTATATGTTACAGACGCTCCTTCTGTACAGAAGATTATTGCGTCCTACGTATTTCTATGGTTTGTGTTTAGTCCTGTATTCTTACTAGAGTTTTAAAAGATGATAAAGTGGTGGCTTTCCTGGTTTCTTCAGGCAACCCATTCCACGCCCGAATACCGGACGGAAAGAAAGAAAACTTGTATGTGTTTGTTCTTGCATATGGAATAAGAAAGGTGTTTTTGTCTTTATGTCTATTTGAGGGTTGTATTAGGTTATCTTTGTGTTGTATATCGTCTTTCGTAGACGGACAGATGCCATACACATACACTCGTTGAGGCTATTGATATAGAATAACAAATCTACAAGGAAGGCTAGAGATATTGAGAAGGCCTGATTCTGCAGTGAGCAGCCGTTGTTTTTCGTGGCATAAAATTCCATTATTTTTGTTTTTCGTAGAAGCAGAACACGGGGATATGTTTTTTTCCTGAGACAACCAACGAACGCTGGTGTGGTATAGAATATTTTCAGCCGACGAATCATTTGTATGAATAATTTGTATTAATAGGCGGTGGTAAAGAGCATTCGCGCAAATGAAAAGGATATAATGCGATTCACACCCTTCAGGATGTTATCTAAATCAACAGATTTAGAGCAATGCGCTTCCTGTGTGATTTATGAGCTGGTCATTACCATGATCATTGAAAACATAATAGAAAAATCTATCAACAAAGCAATTTTGCTTACAAAACGTGTGCAGATGGCTCGCAGGTTCATCAGATCAACGTGCGAGTCGATGTAATTTTTTTAACTGCCAAAACTTTCTCTTCATGAGTTTAAGTAACGAGTGTCTCCATGGAGATCAGATCCTTATGCAATTCGAATGTTAAGTATAGGGAGCGAATAAATCTGAGTAGCTGCGCTGAATCTGAAATCTACGTAGATCTATCAACAACCAGTGCAAACAGGCTGTACTAATTGTTCATCTTTGTCTGCATGAAGACTTTCAGCTGCTCGGCAATATTACTATGACGGCATGGCATGATATCCCGTGACAGAGGAATCAAAAAATAATCCATTTCCTTGCCCCTTAACTTAATCCATGATACAACTCTTCACGAGTTCCCAAATGGGAAAAGTCTTTCCAGCCACACCAAGACGATAGACCAATCGATAGGAAGCTTCACTGCACTTATATGAAGTCTTAACAAAAGCAGACATTACCGAAGTCTGTTGTCGAAAATTCCTCTTTAGATTATCCACGCAGATCTTTCTTGGATCACCTTGTAACTGTTCATAGTTGTGTGATGCTTGTCGGCGAAAATGTTGCTTGGCATTGTCCCTTTAGATAGTTTTTACAACATCGCCGCAGATTAGACAGACACAGACATATGGGTATTTGTGTGTACTATAGCAGCTACTGAAGTTGGCCGACGTGTTACACGGTTACACAGAGCAAGGACAATACATCGGTTGTGCCCATCACACCGTTTCGGCGCTCTTCAATATTAGGCTGCTAAACTTCATGGCCTCCACTCATTAGCTACAAGGTACATAGTCGTCAAACACTCCAGCTAACGCTACAGCTGCCGGAGTCGTAATTTGTCTCGCAATAACAAGTGCTTAAGAATGTAAATGAATATTCGATATTTCGTTTACAACTTTCTATATTATATTGCGAAATTGTAAATATTTGACGGCCGCACATTGTTATAATTTAAAAAGATTTCCACAGCCGCACATATTCGTACCCACGGCCGCACGTGACCGTATGGCAGCAGATTGCGCACCCCTGCCTAGCCAGTCTGCATCCCACAATACTAATTTATCAAGTTTTCAACTTCTATTTGACACAAACCTTAGTCAAGCCCAAAAGGAGCTGAGAATTAAGTATTCTCCGAGATGAAATCTCCTGGAAAGACAAAGTAACCGTGAACAAATCAATATCCCATTAAAATATCTGCAGATTGAACTGGACTTGAGGTCGAAGGTCGAACTTCGTCATAGCTTGAAATTATGGACTGACCTAGATGTATGAAATAATGCAAAAGGTAATGGACTATGTTAATTGGATAATTGATATGTAAATTGTCAAAAATGCAGTTACTCAGAAACACAAGAACAACATAATATTGTAGGACCTAAATGAAATTGGGCAGTCTTGGCAAAGTCAAGCATAGAGATCGTTTATCTCCTTTGGCTTAAACCAAGTACAAGTTTAGTGAATTTTATAATAGAAAATTCCATTTCAGTCGTGTTTTCTTCAAGACATCCTTAGATCAAATCTGTAATAGAAATAAACTGTAACATGAAGTTATATATCCCACCTCAGTAATACATTAGCTTTGTAACAGTAATATGAAGTTTAACAATTCTATCTCAGTGATACATTAATTTTCTAAGTGTAAGATAACGTTAATAATCTCATCTCAGTCATACATTATAGTTGTAACTGTAACATTAAGTTACAAACCCCATATAAGTCATACATTAACGTTGTAACTGTAACATAAAGTTAACAATACCATCTCAGTCATACATTAACGTTGTAACTGTAACATTAAGTTAACAACCTCCTCTCAGTCATACATTATCGTTGTAACTGTAACATTAAGTTAACAACCCAATATAAGTCATACATTAACGTTGTAACTGTAACATAAAGTTAACAACCTCATCTCAGTCATACATTAACGTTGTAACTGTAACATAAAGTTAACAACCCCATCTCAGTCATACATTAACGTTGTAACTGTAACATAAAGTTAACAACCTCATCTCAGTCATACATTAACGTTGTAACTGTAACATACAGACTTAGATCAATATGTCTATTGTCCTGTTGCACAAATGTTGTAAATAATAAGATATTATGTAAATATCCGCCCACAGAATATATAATTTTTTTTTAAAAACGTGTTCCCTTTACAGGACAAATGAATAAAGCTTACATTCTGACATTTGTGAAAAATGTGTGATATCACAGAATAAGCAATTGTGTTTGAAATCAGAGAATACTTTAAATTATCAAAATTGTATTCGAAATTTTTAAAAATGTTGAGTAATTTGATTTTGTTATGTTTCTAATTTGATTCATCAAAATAATGGCACTGCCCACGTTAAACCAATATTGTGACATTTCCAAAAGTTAGCGTGATCTTATTTACATCTACTTTACGATATTTTGTGCAAGTTACCAACAAACATTTATTGCCAGCTGCTGACAGCAACCTTTTAAGAGTGAACCCTTAACCTTGTGACAGGGACCTTCGTAACAACAGCCTTGTGACAATAATATGTGACAGCGACCCGCTCAACAACAACCTTGTGACAGCAACCCTGTGACAAAAATATTGTGATGGTGAACATGTGACAAATAGAATGTGACAAAAACAGCGTGACGGTGAGTCTGTGACAAAAAATCTTGTGACAAACAACCCTTTTGACAGTGAGCCTGTGACAACTACTCCGTGACAACAACATTATTAAAGTGATCTTGTGACAGTAACACAATGACAAAAACATTGCGACAGCGTCACTGTGACAAAATCCTCGTAACAGTGACCCTATGATAGTAACCCTGACGAAACGTACAATCCCGGTCACGACAAGTCCCACGTCAGATCACGTGACCTGTATGATGAGCTGAGACATTCGGGCATCATTATGTTTCCCCACTGGGCGTGGACGAGCTGTGAGATTAGCCGGTTGGATTAGGATTAACTATTGACCTGTGAGACAAAGGTATACACGACTTGACAATAACTTACATCGGAGCCGGGAACAGGAGAGCACGACAAATGAAATGACATAACCAGGGGCGGAGCAGAAGTGGATAGGAGAATACGACAGATGCCACGGCAAAAGCAGGGGCGGAGCAGTAGTGTTTTGGTAGTGCAATGAGGTTATGACCTACTGAGTGGAAATAAACGATATCAAATGAAGTAACTAAGCATAGGGCAGCATTAAAGCAGAATTGTTTAAATGAACGATATCAGATGAAGTAGCTGAGCATAGGGTAGCATTAAAGCGGAATTGTTTAAATTAACGATATCAGATGAAGTAGCTGAGCATAGGGTAGCATTAAAGCAGAATTGTTTAAATAAACGATATCAGATGAAGTAGCTGAGCATAGGGTAGCGTTAAAGCTAGCAGATTTGTTTACATCCTCAAAGAGTTGTATGGATATAGTACGGACACTTATACGTTTTTATGTCATACAATAGTTGCATCGACAGAGTGTATCATTAAATGTGAGCTATATGATATGTTTTCAGTACAATTTTAGTATTTGTTTAACACGGGATTATTTATACAATTCATTTAAACACAATTTGTCTATGGCGGATTAAGTACGGGGGGGGGGGGCTGAACGGGCTATAGCCAGGAGCCCCCGATGCTTTTTGGGCCCCAAAACTATTTATATTTTATAATAAAAGTGATCAAATGTATCGAACCCTTGAAAATAAAATCAATTAAATTAATTAATAAATCTTATCTATTGAACTGATCGCTCTTTAGACCTGATAGTCTTAATAATCGATAAACTTGATTTGAATGGCGTACTAAGAGAACATATAAAATATTGTATATATTTTTAAAATTTACCAATTTTGATAAGCACTGCTGGCCGTTTTGGAAGCGTATAGATATAGGGTTGTGATGCCAGCAATGTCGGAATCGATTCCCAGAGGTGGAATATTTGTTTACAATTTTTCTTTCCACACTCAATTTTAACATACCGGGGAACAGTCAGAACACTTCAGTTAGTTTGTTTTGTTTTGTTTTTTTCATAATTAATATTTAGTTACAGCCTTATACTAGCTGCTATCAATTCTTTTATTTAAAGGAACACTGGCAGCCAGGGGCCCCGTGCAGTCTCAATCCGCCCCTGCATGTTGTTATCTCATATATTTGATAAGGTAAATATTTGTAAAAAAAATAATAAAACCTTCTACTGAGTATGTGAGTGATAATCTTTTATATTCGGATTCCTAAGTTTGCCTGTGGTAGCTACAAAAAAGAAGATCACTGTCTTAACAGTTTGAACAATAATTTTATAGAAAGCAAGATAGCAAAAGAAACATTTGAATACATTCTAGAGATCACAAAATGTAAATAACGGAAACATTCTCCCAGCAAAAAAGGGAGGAAGCACAACATACAGTCAAGTAGAACAACATTGAAATAGACAGGTAGTACAATATACAGTCAGGTAGGACAATATACAATCATTAAGGACAACATACATTTAGGACACATAACAAACATAAAAGTAGAACACATACAAACAGTCAGGTAGCGCAACATTAAAAAAGTCTGGTAGCTTAACATTAAAAAAGTCAGGTAGCACAACATTCAAACAGGTAGCACAACATTCAAACAGGTAGCATAACATTCAAACAGGTAGCACAACATTCAAACAGGTAGCACAACATTCAAACAGGTAGCACAACATTCAAACAGGTAGCACAACATTCAAACAGTCAATTAGCACAACATTCAAACAGGTAGCACAACATTCAAACAAGTAGCACAACATTCAAACAGGTAGCACAACATTCAAACAGGTAGCACAACATTCAAACAGGTAGCACAACATTCAAACAGGTAGCACGACATTCAAACAGGTAGCATAACATTCAAACAGGTAGCACAACATTCAAACAGGTAGCACAACATTCAAACAGGTAGCACAACATTCAAACAGGTAGCACCACATTCAAACAGGTAGCACAACATTCAAACAGGTAGCACAACATTCAAACAGGTAGCACAACATTCAAACAGGTAGCACAACATTCAAACAGGTAGCACAACATTTAAACAGGTAGCACAACATTCAAACAGGTAGCACAACATTTAAACAGTCAATTAGCACAACATTCAAACAGGTAGCACAACATTCAAATAGTCAGGTAGCAAATCATTCAAACGGTCAGGTAGCACAACATTCACAAGGTTAGGTAGCAAAACATTCAGAAACTTAAGCATCATAACGTCAAAAAGTAAGGTAGTACAAATTCAAAAAGTCAGGTAGCAAAATATTCAAACAGTCAGATAGCACAACATAAAACCGTCAGGTAGCACAAAATTTAAAAAGCCAGGTAGCACATCATTAAAACAAATAACACAACATTCAAACAATTAGCACAACAATAAAAAATTCAGGTAGCACAACATTCAAACAATCAGTTAGCTAGCACAAAATTCAAACAGTCAGTTACACAACATTCAAACAGGTAGCTTGACATTAAAACAGTCAGGTAGCACAATATTCAAACATTCAGGCAGGGAGCACAGCATTCAACAATTCATGTAGCAAAATATTCAAACAGTAAGGTAGCACAACATTAAAAAGCCAGGTAGCACATCATTCAAACAAGTAGCACAACATTCAAACAGGTAACAACATTCAAACAATTAGGTAGAACAACATTCAATCACCAAACCGTCAGGTAGCACAAAATTTAAAAAGCCAGGTAGCACTGCATTCAAACAAATAGCACAACATTCAAACAGGTAGCACGACATTCAAAATTCAGGTAGCACAACATTCAAACAGTCAGTTAGAACAACATTCAAACAGTCACATAGCACAACATTCAAACATTCAGGTAGCACAACATTCAAACAGGTAGCACAACATTCAAACCGTTAGGTAACACAACATTCAGGTAGCACAACATTAAAATAGTCAGGTAGCCCAACAAACATTCAGGTAGCAATATATTCAAACAGCCCGGTAGCACAACATTCAAGCAGTGAGTTTACACTTCCAGTCAATCTCAGACACCATTTTTATTAGTAAGGCAGCACGGGTATCTCTCAGTAAAACAACACTGCTATGTGTCAGTAAGACAACACTTTTAAGTGTCAGTAAGACAACACTGCTATCTGTCGGTAAGACAACACTGCTATCTGTTGGGAAGACAACACTGCTATCTGTCGGTAAGACAACACTGCTATCTGTCGGTAAGACAACACTGCTATCTGTTGGGAAGACAACACTACAAGTTTCCTGTTGCATTTTTTTTCATTACTTCTTGCACACACATCTCCAACTAAAGTCCAAAAGAGTAGCTTGCTGTCCAACATCTAGACAAAACGAATCGTGTTCCCATGAATAAAGAAAGAATGTAAGACAAAAAAATATTTCGTGACTTCATAATGAATGACTTCAAGTTTCACGTGAAGAGTTCACACGAGTCCAGTGAACCATAACATGGCAACCACCTCAACCGTCCGTTCCATTTATTAACGTTCATAATTTGTAAACTTTTACCCAGCATGCATTGCCTAGGCAGCGGCGTTACGAAGACGTTTTAGCGTTAATCTTATTGGTCAAAACAACATCAAATATTTTACTATATGGGGTGATTTTTGTATGGATAATTTTTCAAAACTTTCTAAAATCCAAATTTAATTTAAATTTAAACTTTATTGACAACACGCACAAAACGAAAATTTTACCATCTTTTCTTACCATGTATATTCTTTAATAAACAAGTAATAGAAACTAATTTTTGAAGGTATCTCCTTTACATTAATTGGTGCTCCTTAGAGTTGAGCTACTAAGTGTAGAGCTTTACTGAATGTGTGCTACTAAGAGTAGATGTCTGCCTATGTGGTGCTATACAGAGTGGAGGTCTGCTGACGTGGTGCTATAAAGAATAGAAGTCTACTCGTGTAGTTTTACTAAGGTTAAGGGCTACTGATTTTATGGATAGACATATTATGACTTGGTAGATGCTACTACGCCCCTGAAGTGCCAACAATTTTGTAAAAACATTCTGCAAGCCAAGTCATCGTGCGTGACCTCGACTGTATCTACTCAACCATGCAGAAGGAATTCTATGCTTCGTGACCGCGTGATAGTAGAAGTTTCATTCAATATTTAATGCCTGTGTGCGACCTGTTAGCTTACTACCTTGACATCATCAACAAGTTTGTTTTGATTAATTTGAACACAAGTAGCATACTCCGGTGTTCTGAGACCTTTGGTTGTATGTAAAATCTGTTCCATGTACACTCCTGCCATATTTACAATTCTTTGTCTGTAAACTCGTGCTGTTTATGCACTTGGTTGTCTGTGCACTCGGATTTCTCTATTCTTTTTCGTATGCACAATTTGAATGTATGCCCTATGCCCTATACCCTTTACTTGTATTTACGTTTTCGTTGGTTTCAGTAACAATCTTCTTTTTATACGGCTGGGTTGTTGGCCCTGCGCAAAACCATCTGGGAGGGTTCCCTTTCAGCTCAATGGATAACTGCCTTATTTTTCGGGTAAGGTTCCCTAGCCTTTATGAATCCCTTCATCCTCTGCAAGGCAGCAGTTGATTTTATTTCGGAGTTTTCTCTCCTAGATGATTGCTATCCCTAGCTAACGGCCTCATCTGTCCGGGTTTAGAGTTTAAGCGCTCTATGTTCGCTTTTTGCCGTCAAAAAATTTCTGAGTTCATTTTAAATTCTCTTACTATGAATAATTTGATGAAAATTTAAGGAAATTTACTTGACTACGGGCAATGATAGAATGATTATAAAATATTCTTTATTAACTACGACGGGTCAAAAATACATTTTTAAAATTCTTTATGTTAACTCGTGGCGTCTGCTTGATTGTTTGTTTGCTTGCCATTTTTAACCCAGTTCCCCGTATCCCTTTGAGCTGAAGTTTTGCATGCAGGTTTGAGCCGACCATTTATCATGTTACTATCTTTAAAAATTTCCGATCGATCGAATGTACTGTAATTAAATGACTGAATGTTTAGATTATCTCTATTTATCTCTATGTAGCATGTCAATTTTTGTGCTACAGTGTCGCGATGCGTATTATATTGAACACATATTTTATACTTTCCTGTATGTTTACGATACGTTTTAAAAATATGCTAGGCGATCCGCGTCGTAGCATACGCCGCTAATTAGCCATAAGGTACACACTGCTACGGATACACACAGTTGCGCATGCCGGAGAGCGAGAGAGGGTGCCTATGACAGTAAACTGTTGAGGAGAGTGTGTGACTACATTTCTATCACTGAGCACAACGGAGAGCACGAAGTTATTATGCCAATGTCTAGAAAAAAAAGCTTACAGCAGTGTTGCGAAATCATGTTCGAAAAGAAGCTGGGAAATGAACGGGCACAAACGCAAACATTTTTAAAAATTAAAAAAGTAATGTCTTAGCTGAGCTTTGAACCTCCGACCTTCCACGTGTTAGGCGAATGTAATAACGACTACGCTACGCATTACATTATATTCTGTTGGTCTGAAAAAACAAAGTAATTGACCTCAATTGAACGCATTTTTGGTCTATATGATCCTCCACCCTCTGCACTACCTTTTCTTGCCAGCTGATTGGTCGGTGGGTTAGACAGCTTGCTTAGTGTCCGGCATGGTTGAACAATGAGGAAAATTCTATATATAGATTCCCGATCTCTAAATGTCATCTGTCGCATGGTACACATTAAATTAAAAATAATTTTATAACCTTTTTCCCGAGATCAAATCATGTTGAAATTTACGTGGCAGATTGCAGGAAATTTTTTTTTACTATATATACTTTATATATACACGTCATAACTAAAATTTTGGAATTTCGGATTGTCGTGCGATTCGTAATATAATGACAATACTTTTAATTATGTCTTTTAAATACAAGATTTATAGTCAAAAAGTTTGCTTCTCTTTACCTTATCTTTAAAAAAAAAAATCTGATTTGACAATATTCACAAATACGTCGTCTCCCCCCCCCCCCCCCCCCCCCCCCTCCCTCTTTTTTTTTTTTTTTTTTTTTTTTTTTTTTCTTTTTTTTTTTTTTTTATCTTTATTCTTTTTTTTATTTTTTTTTTTTTTTTTATNTTTCTTCGTTAGTCCACTTTTTAAATGATAGCGATGATACTATATATTTTAAATATAATTTCATTGATTTTAATGCGCACATTTAATAAAATACAATGGTTTGTTCAGTTTGTATAAGACCATTATATTACGAGAACTAAGTTCATAGACTTGTACAATAAATATATCACAAAATTAAAGGCCCGGACGAAAATAGAGCGAGATCCATTGTGAGATCAATGACCCGAATCTATCGGCGTGAACACCACTGACCCAGTTCGTGGACGTGGCCAATAATCACGTGACTAGCGTCTGGTCCTATGCCGTGTTGAATGTCCCCATTGTTGCATAACGAGATTATCGTCACGACTTGAGACGATTTTTTGGGGTGGCTGGTTGTATAAATACAGGTGAGAACAAACATCAACTCACCAACTGCAAAAGCTACAACAGCCGGTCTACCACCTGCAGCCTGTAAACACTACTGGTGAGTATTGGCTGAAAGATTTTAGAGCAATAATAGCCTGTTATTTTATTGTTTTAAGTAATGGGTTGTTTTTGTTTTCAGTTGTTTTTTTTTTTTTATTTATTTATTTATCGTTGTTGTTTTTTTTTTTTGTTTTTTTTGTGCTGAACTTTAGTAATTAGAATTTCTACGAAGAGCTTTGATTTTTTTTTAATAACTGCAAATGCTCAAAATCATGAAGTACCATATTAAAAAATCGCATAAAAGTTTAATTTATTAATATAAAAGGATGAGTTGTTGTTTTTTTTTATTATTTAAAAAAAGCAGCAAAAACAAATAATTTATCAATAGCAATGACCTAAATCGACTCTCAAAAAAACTAGAAAGTTCAATCCAGAAGTTAAATACTCGTTGTAACCAAGGTGTTAAATCCATGAGTTAAATTCAGATGCTAAATCCAGGTATTAAATACAATGTTTAATCCAGGTGTTAACCTGTCAAACTTTTTACAACACACGTCCCAGGAAGGGCAACAGGGAAATTAAAATACATGTACTGCGTCCCCCCCCCCCCCC
>MUZC01004612.1:858310-872009 GCA_002072015.1 Radix auricularia | reverse complement strand
TTGTTTTTATTATTATTATTATTTTAATAAATGAACACGACTCTTTGCTTGTATGTTATTATTTGTTCGGCTGTTAAAATATTTAATTGTCGGGGCCGACCTAAGGGAATTAGGGGCCCTAGACGGAGTGAATTTGGTGGCCCTAAATGTAATTTTAAAAATTTGGAAAGATTCTTGTTTGAGGTCCCCGCTAATGATGAGAGGCCCAAGCCCTAGGCGGCTACGTAGTTTGCTCATGTCAAGCCGGCCCCGTAATTATAAATGTGTATTTTATAAAGTTCTTATGTGTCAGGTAATAGTGCCATAATCTTTAACTAGTAGTAGTACTACAATAATTATGTGTCAGGTAATAGTGTCATAATCTTTTAACTAGTAGTAGTACTACAATAATTATGTGTCAGGTAATAGTGCCATAATCTTTTAAATAGTAGTAGTACTACAATAATTATGTGTCAGGTAATAGTGCCATAATCTTTTAAGTAGTAGTAGTACTACAGTACTACAATAAATATAATGAGTCAGGTACTAGTGCCAAAATCTTTAAAGTAGAAGTAGTACTACAATAACAATTTATAAATTTTAAATAATGAAAAACACGATTGAAAGTTTATAGTGAGTCACCACCCAACCCCCTCACTTCTCTCAACTCACAGGGACCACCCCCTCAAAGGGCTGCAGAAGATGCCGTGAGTATTGTAGAGTAGATTATTGTAAAGAAGGTTATGGTAGAGTAGATTACAGTAGAGTATATTATTGTAGAGGAGATTATTGTAGAACAAGGTATTGTAGAGTAGATTATTGTAAAGTAGATTATTTTAGAGTAGATTATAGTAGAGCAAATCATTTATAGTACAGTATAGTTGAGAAAAGTATTGTATTTAATTGTACAATAGAATATTGTCTAGTAGATTAATGTATAGTACATTTACGTCATCAGAGATTGTAAGTCGCTGGGTTCAGCACAGCATAAAACAGAGTTAAGAGCAAAAAGCTAACACATTTTCTTTGAAGTATTTTACTTAATAGTTTCTTTGTTTTAAACATTTCAGTCTCGCTCAAGCAAGTCGCCTGATGACGCTGTAAGTAAAATAGTTAATTTTTGAATAGAGAATGAAGAAGAGTTTTTTAGAATGGGCGAATTCAGTGTCATTTTCAACTATTTCATATCATCAGATAGAATATGAATATGTACACTCATATACAAGGACCTCATATGCACACTTATGTGCACATTTAAAATTTGATGTACGACAATAATTTCAACAAAAGAAGAAAAAAAAGAAAAATAATAAGAAAAACAAGAAAAATAAATGTCAATTACGAGTAGTCAAGATAACAAGATAAAGAACGTTGTTAACATACGCAGTAAGTGAAACTACAGAAGCTAACTGTGACTTAATCCTCTTTAATCTCTAGAACCGATCTGACAGACCAACTGGAGAACCAAGAGAGGTACGTCTTAATCCAACGAATATGTGCTTGACATTACGTTCTGAGTTACGGTGATTGCTTATAATGACATGCACTCAACGCGGCACATACACAAGACACAGTGTCAACAATTTAACTGTGACACGTCTCAGTTGTATTGTAAAATTAACATGTGACTTAAATACTAATTTATTTATCAAGTCATCTCATTTCATTAATTCGGCATGAAAATTTACTTACCCTGTTACTAAATTTGTATATCAAAGGAAATCTTTACATTTTATACAAGATGAAGGCAGCCTTCTACAAGTTTTTATTAATACTAACATAGAAAGTTTATTATCAGTACAATACAAGGATTTAATGTTTCATCCCTATTAATAAAAAAGTATCATCCTCATTATAATATAAAGTGATCCCTTTTTTGTAAACCCCCCCCCCCCTTTTTTTTTTCTAATCATATTTCCCTCACTCCTCAAGTGCTTTAACTTTAGTCAAGGTGATTACAGCCGATTTCAAACTAGTTTCAATAATACAATATCAATGTTAATATTTGTCTTTAACTTTCAGTCAAGACCCACAGGCCAGCCTGGAAATGTAAGTAGATCGTCAGTTGTACACTGGTGTAAGTTATATACAGAAATAAATTCGAGGTGTAGATTGTACACAGGAATATTTTCTGGTGTAGATTGTACACAGGAATATTTTCTGGTGTAGATTGTACACAGGAATATTTTCTGGTGTAGATTGTAAACAAGACTGGTTATATTTAGCAATTGAAATAAGACGAAAAGTTAACCCATTATATCTCTTTCTTGCTCTTTGACATAGTTTTATGGAGTGTGCAAAATATTTTTAAACAGTATTCTTTTTTTAAAATCCTTCATCTTCCATCTTATACACTGCTTCCGGTTGCTCTAATTTAATTCTTTCTTGTATCAAACAGAGACCCGAGGGTAGAGGACAATCCAATGAAGTAAGTTGTGCAGATATTTTTAAAAAATATATCTTTACCTCACGAAATAATATTTATTTAATGCAACTTCGAATTTTTTAAATTACAAAACAGCATTTTCCAAAAAAATAATAATAGTATCTATTAAGATAATCTTTAACATGAAAAGCAAACTATTCAATTTTTTAACTGAAAGCAAAATAACCCATATGATAAGTGTGTGAAAGTAACGATACTTGAAACGATGTCGAAAGCTTTTATAGGTTTTAAGTTTCAAGCTAACGATCTTCTAAATAAATTAAGATCAGTAAGTAAGTAAACAATGAAACACAATCATTGGAGATAACGGTGTGTTTGAAGTTAAATAAGAATATTCAAGTATTAGAAATATTCAGTCTAAACATTGGGGTAAACATCCAGGAAGTGTAACTAAATAAGTGCATCCATCCTATGTTAAATAGTGCGGTTATTCCCCTTTTAGTCACTTAACAATTATGACCGACATGCTAGCAAAAACAAACAAAAAAAAACACGCTTTACTGACCATCACAACAACCGCCATCCCACCCCACCTCATATAACAGTGGTAGAAATTATCTGCTTAATCTTCTTTATGAAAAAAAACTCAGTAACACACTTTAAACGATTTTTTTGTGTAATGCTTCCTCTTCATCCCCGCTCCGCTAAAGAACATTTTTAAAACAATAAATATTGATGATTTGCAACTTAGTTTTTTCTGTTACTTTGCGAGTTTCGTCAGGTGAACACTATCTCTCGGCTTGAGCTACCTACAAAAAATATATAAGCAAACCAATTAGCTTAAACATTTAATTTTACAACTTATTTCATTAAAGCATTTAGGTTATTAAATCAAGAGATATGGTTCAAGCGCGTTGTCCTAAATCATTGCTCTTATTTTATATTTCCAGAAAAAAGGACGTAATTAGTCCACTCGGCCTTGAACTGGTGAGTAGGTCAATTTTTAAGTGTGTCAATTGACAGATGTGTAAATAAGGTGTGTCAATTAACAGATGTGTAAATAAGGTGTGTCAATTGACAGATGTGTAAATAAGATGTGTCAATTGACAGATGTGTAAATAAGATGTGTCAATTAACAGATGTGTAAATAAAGTGTGACAATTAATAAACAATTTGTAAATGAAATGGTGGGCTGTCAAACATTTGACTTAAAGTTTGGAGTGAACGTAATCAGGTTACAGTACAGTTGGAAAGATAAATTTAGATTTGAGTACTTGTACAACAAAGTTAAGTGTCGAGCACTCGTAATACAAGACACGTCAGCATTGAGTACTTTTGTTACAAGACACGTTTATTGTTGAGTACTATTGGTAACTTTAGCGGTCAATACTTGTGGCAGAAGTTAATTTTTGGTGTTCAGTATTATGGTACAAGTTACTTTTAGTATGATGTGCTTGTGGTACAAAAATAATTTTCAATTTTATTACTATTAATTAAAGTTACATTTAAAGTATACTACTTGGGAAACAAATTATAAAATTAAAATTGTCTAAAACAGGGGTCTCCAAACTACTGCCCGTGAGGCCCTCTAATCAGGCCCTTGGAGACATTTAAATTTTTTTAAAAAGATACTAATTATACCTGTAGTTTATCACAAAACTGTGTGTAGTCGGCCCCCAAACTGCTGTTGGACATTTAATGTGGCCCTCCGGTAGAAAAGTTTGGCGACCCCTGGTCTAAATGACTGAGGAATATTTTTACACTATATGAAAACTTGTTAATCAATTTTATTTACTTTTTTTTAATTATTCCAGATGGCTTTTCAACAATTTGTCACTTGAATTTATGTCACACCAGTCGTAAATGTCAATTCTTGAAAAGAAATTTATGTTATTTTGACTGACAACTGTTGCCAAATTTAGTAAATTATATCCATATCACAAATAAAATAATTCCTATATTGCATGATTTCAAACATCAATTTCAAAAGTTAATAAAAAAAATTAAAATGTTATTTGTTTGAAACGATGATTTGATTTGTTTATAGTGTATCCATGTGTCGTTCACCCCCCTCCCGATAGCAACAATACACATGGACAATCTTGTTTTTGGGGTAAAACCTTCAAACTTTGTTTCACGTTCTTTTCTTTAAGTTATTTTGTTAAATGCATCCAGTGTAAGTTAGTTGTTTTTAAATTTAAAAAAATTAAGGAATTCACATACAAGTAGTACTCATGAGTAATTTTCGTCCCAAACAACTTTCCCTTTAAGCGGCGTGGCTGCACGGCACGCAGATATTTAAGCCACGTCACGCAAACATTTTAGAATTTACTAAGAATTTAATCATGTATGTAATTATGGGGTGTAAAATTTTGCATACAAAAAGAAGAATATTAAACTTTGCATCGAGTATGCTATTTTGTACACTGAACAACGAGCCCTAGAGGCTAAATTAGCCCCAAACACAGAGTCCAGAAATTATACTAATAAAATTTTGTTGAACGCTTTAAAAAAAAAGTTTCATAACTTTTGTCGCATTTTATGTTGATCCTTTTATTTTTTAAAAAATTATTATCCAACTTAAGTCGAAATTGAACAAGGGCAGGTCATAAGTTGTTGAACATTGTGTTTTTAAAAAATGTATTGTAGATCCTCGAGCCCAGGCCCTACATGAGCTGTACCGCAACAGGGATGGATTGTTGACAATCTTGAAAAAAAAAAAATTAAATGATTTCAAGATGCTTTTTAAAAATATATGAGTTTTTCATGCGTTAATTTTCATTCTACTCTGAAATACTTTTTTGGTGGGGGAGGTTCCAACTAAAGAAAGATTGTTTGTTGAAGAAATGTCACAAAGATATGGGCATTGATTTTAGCTCACGAAAATACAAAAATAATTAAATGTGACGTGTAATACGTGACTGCAATCTTTCCCGCAAAGATTAAAAAAAAGTGTATAAAAAATGCATTTAAAAAAAAAAAAATTAAATAATTTGAAATCTCCACACACAAAAATTCTTCAAGGAAGAGTATGGAAAAATTAAAATGAGCCTTTGAGTGGCCTAAATTGTGTTCAAACGGAATGAACATCAAAATTATTGTGTTAAAATTAAATGTATACGAAAGTTAAAGAGTTCAGCTGTGACGCCTTAAAAGATAAACTTAATTGATATAATTCTGTAACCTAAACCAACAAAAAAGCTTTTTTAAAAGAAATTCTGTGTATTCAAGCGTTACAAGTAATATTTAGTTTTCAAGATCCCAATATCAAGTCCTCTGCGCAAAAATGAATTTTCTCATCGCACACTTCTCGTCTTTATGTTTGGTTCGAAACAATCTGGAAATATAACAAAATCATTACTTTTTTTTTTTTAGTGTTTTCATAAAGATAAGTCTTATATCAGAAACGTCGTTCGAGATGAGAGCAATAACTTTCATTTGTTAGTTGTTTTGTTAATAGTATTTAGATGGACCTGGAGTGAGATAGAGGCGATTATATAAACTAAAACTTCCATATTTAAAAAGACGATCAGTTGCATAGTTAAAAACGTATCACGTGTATGGCGGGACAAACAGTCAAAACATATTTAAGTTTTATTATTTTAATTATCATTTTGTGGTTCAAGTATTGGAATGTATTTATTTCACTACTTTAAACTATCAGTTATATCATTTGAACATATTAACAAAGATCAACCCTAGATCAGTGGTGTGGCGAGGGCGGGGGACACAGGCGGCACATTTTTTAGGGACGGAAAATTTCTGGTCATTAATTACCTTCAAAGATAAATAATTATTTTAAAAGACAGTGTAGCTTTTTATCAAAATAAAATTTTAAAAAACCTAATAACAAACACATAAAAGATTTAAAGGAACTATTCAAAAATATATAAACGTTTCAACTGTTAAATCTACAAACTATATATTGGATATACATTCTTCTAATAGTGACCTTAAAAAACAAAGAGGTTAACGTATGAGAACGAGACAATGATCTGCTGGTAACTGTAATCGATTCTTCAAATTAGACATCTGCGAAATAATGTAACTAGGGCTGCGGAAATTAACAATTAATCTCTTGATTAAATGTTTTTAAAAATTAATGATCAAATTTCTTTTTAAAGTAATCGTTCCATCATTTACAAATCATTGGAAGTCATTAAGTAAAAGTAAAATAATAATAAAAATTGCGTCCGATAAATAATGAATTTAAATTATTCGTTAGCAGTCCTAATTGTAGGCCATCAATTTTAAACATGTATTAATTGAATGCAGTGAGCGGCATTTTGTTGGGGTAGCAAGTTCCTCACAAATTAGCCTTTAAAAACATAATGTTACATACAATTTATGAAAAGCGGAGGTGAAATTTAATAAAGATATTGAATGATCTATTTTTTTAAAAATAATGTTTCTAATGCGTAAATTTCAAACTCTATAATGAATTTAAAGTCTTCCGATACTGATGCAAATGAGCTGGAAAACCAAGGGGATAAAGTAGTATAAGAACATGACACTGATGTGCTGGTACCAATAATTGGTTCAAGTTTGTCGGTCACTCATCTTGTAGAAGCGAAAATTGTTGTATACGTTAAATTGCAACAACCAATAAAATTTCAAAAACATAAAATATATTTTTAGAAAGCAGTATTAGCTAAAATAACAATGATGACGAGATGAGTTCGTTCAAATTATATTATTCTCAGAAGTGTGACAGAGTTAAATCATTTGAACTTCTCATCCTCGTAACCTTGTGACATGTTACCTTGCTTTTAAAAACTGGGCACTACATCACTGGAGACTCTGTGGCTCCTCATAGTTATTCCATGCATGATAACCTCCCCTTCATGCATGTTTGTAAGGCAGCATGTCCTAGCTGTGGGGCTTGTCATTTCTAAGACCTGAAAACGCCACAGCCTATTCGGTCAGATGCAATTTTAGAACGTGCGGTCAAACGTTTCTCAAAATATCCGTAACAACAGTGTGTTATGATACATTGATCTCAATGAAAACAATCATCCATGTGGAATTGTGTGCCACAACAAAAAACTTCCCCTCTCTTAGTTTTTCAAATAGTTTTTTTTTTTTTTTTGCTGAACAAATAGTTAACAAGCAGAGGACTTAAAATTAATGGAAATAAGCCTGCACATTTAAAAAGTTGAGTGTAAGTGTTCATTCGATATTTGTAAAAATTAATATTGGTACTAGTACTAGTTTTAGATTTAGTTTTATCTTATTAGAATTAGTAGTAGAAGTAGGGGTAATACGACTTACGGAGTTTTCGCATAAGGGAAAATGGTGTAATAGGGGCTGATTAATCAAGTACGATGTTAATATTGAGGGAGGGGAACAGCCATATCAGCAAGAAGCTTACACAGGAAGGAGGGGCGGTGTCTGATTTTTCATATGAAAGGAAAACAACTTAGCTTTGAAATACCGACAACACTGAGAAAGCCCCTGTCCTCAAACTTTACTCCCTCCACAGTGGAATGGGGGAGTACGTTTTTTTTTCCTTTTAAACAGAGTCACTTCATGCAGAAAAGGGACACGGAGTAGTTACCCATCTACTAGCCACGTCTTTTTCTTGTCTTGGACATTTTTGGTCTCCAAATAGACATCCTACTTGCAAGAGTCGCTTAATCCATTTTTGGAATGCATTAAGATAAGAATTTACTTACGTTTACGTGGCTTTAAAGAACATGTGTTCTGAAATTCTTTCCAGAACAATAACCCAAATGCCTAGGAAGCTACAAATCTTCAAGTTAAGGAGATCTAAAATACATTAGTCTTAAGGAATTTGGCCGGGACCTAACAATTCATTCGATATAGTGAGGTTTTCGACTGAAGGAAATTCTACATAGCGAGGTCCGACTGTGTAAACTTATTTACGTTTATTTTGTTTCAGAATTTCTTGACATGACAATCTCATATCATCCTACTCTGCCACATGCGTGAACCTATCTTTGACATAATTGTAAATCTTTGCGTGGAGTAGAAAATTGAAAAAAAAACTCTTTAACACCGTGTGTGATTATTAATTGATTGTGAAAAATACTTACAAATGAGTGAGCGATGCTATACCTAGATTTAGTGTTACATCGAACTTACCATCTCACATAATATAATATATCCTTGAAAAAACAACACAATTTTAATTCAAAACTTCGTAAAGTTAAGCATTGGAACACGTTTTAGTCAGCGTCAATGATCCCTTAGCTCCAATAATAATGAATTTATGTTCACAGGTTGTCCCATAGATACCTCCGGAAGTCACCGAATTTTAAATCGATTATGTTCGTATATGTTTGCCCTGATTGAAGCAAACATTGGGACCAGATTTTGAGCAGTAACTTATGTAAAGAATAACATTAAAGTAGACTACGTCACTCTACGTCTTGTAATATCTATATACTAGAGGCAAGTACCCGGCTTCGCACGGGTTTTAAATAAGGTTTTCTGTAAAAGCGTACTATACTATTTATTTGCATGAAATAAAAGGATAAATAATTTATCTTAAAGCAGGTCAAATACAATTGCCTATCAATAAGCATAGTGTCTGAAATTCTATACCAGCCATCCCAAGACTCTGGCACACCAGTTAAGACTGCACCATCGTTGTAGTGTAATTAACAACTTTCCGAATTCCCATTATTCCAAATAATAGAATTAAATATTTTCAATTTTTATATAGCTCATATGAGAAAAAAAAACTATATTTTGGCACCAGGCTCCCAATAAGTGTTAGAAATATTTTTTGTCGCCTGTTACAATCGCAGAAGTGTACTCAACAACTTTCGAAAATTACATACTTCTCCCTACTCAGACATAGGAAAAATAGTGGTTTTTAAATTTTATAAACGTTGGCCCCACATGAGCAGGAGTTTTAAAATTTTTCTTTGTTAATTGTCACCGTGAGTTCCTCCTCAACAAATTTCCAAACTTTTATGCTTCTACCGTCACCGAAAATTAGAGAATACGTGATGAGTCTGATTTTATATCAGAACAAATACACTTGGGCCCCGGCCCCCAGGGTAGTGACTTTTTTACTCCTCTTACCATTGCAGTTATGTATTTCTCAACTTCCCAAAGTATCATGCTTCTACCTAAACGTGAAATAGGAGAATTAGTAATTTTCACTTTTTATATCGCTCATATAAAGAGGAAAACTACATTGGGCACCGGCCCCCTTAGAGAGATAATTTAAATATGTTTCCCCTGTTACCATTGGAGATGTGAAATACAGCTTATTAAAAAAAATACATGTGGGAACACCAGCCCCACCCTGAGTGAGAATTTTAAAAGAATTTCTCTCCATTTTTGTCGGGAGAGTGTGCTCAATAACTTCCAAAAGTTTCATTTTTTACCTATACGGTAAATGTGAGAATTAGATATAAGACGGTTTTTAATATAAGAAAAAACTACATTTGGGCCCATAGCCCCCAAGAGTGGGAATTTTAAAATTCTTTTTTTGCAAATTAGCGTCGGTAGAGTGTACTTAACAACTTGCCAAACTTTCATGCTTCTACCTACACGGGAAATAGGAGAATTGGTGTTTTTCAATTTTTATATAGCTCATATTGGGGGGGGGAAAAACATTGGGCACCTGGACCCCAGAAAGTGATAATTTAAATATATTTTCGCCTGTTATAATTTGGGAAATGTACTAAACAATATCCTAAGATGTCATGCTTCTGCCTACTCGGGAAATAGAAGAATTCGTTATTTTCAATTTTATATACCTCAAATAACGGGGGAAAAACGTTTTTTGGGCTCCAGGCCCCCATAAGTGGGAATTTATGGAACGATTGCCATTATTATCGGGAGAGTATGCTCAAGAATTTCCCAAAGTTTCATGATTTTACCTACACGGTAAATTTGAGAATTATTGATGAGTGAGTTTTTAATATCAGAAAAAACTACATTTGGGCCCCCGGCCCCCAATGAGTGGGAAGTTTCAAATTATTTTTTGCAAATAAGCGTCAAGATAGAGTACTTAACAACTTCCCAAAGTTTCATGCTTCTACCTACACGGGAAATAGTCGAATGGGGGATTTTCAGTATTTATATAACGTATATTAGTAAAAAAAAAAAAAAAAGAACTACATTTGGGCCCCCGGCTCCCAGTAAGTGATAATTTAAATATTTTTTCACCTGTTACCACTGCGGGGGTGAACTCAACTATTTCACAAAAGTACATGCTTCCACCTAATCAGAAACCTGATCTTTCTTGAGACGTGATTGTATTTCCGTTTTCTACACTTTTTTAATATAGCCCACATAAGAAAAAGTACATTTGGGCCCCCGGCACCACATAAGTGAGAATTTTTTTTTTTTTTTTTTTTTTTGCCATCATTGCCAGGAGACTTATTTCCAAAAGTTTTATGTTTTTACGACACGGTAGATTGGAGAATTAGTGATGAGTTTGTTTCTAATAAAAGAAAAAACAACAAATTAGCGTTAGGAGAGTGTACTTAACAACTTCCCAAAGTTTCATTCTTCTACCTACACGGGAAATAGTAGAATGGGTGATTTTCAAAATTTATATAGCGTATATAAGTTTTTAAAAAAACTACATTTGGGCCCCCGGCTTCCCATGAGTGGGAAGTTTAAAATTGTTTCTCGTAAAATATCGTCGGGGTAGCGTACTTAACAACTTGCCATAGTTTCATACTTCTACCTATCCGTAAAATAGAATAATTAGTGATTTTCAGTTTTTATATATAGTTCATATAAGGGAAAAAACTACATTTGGGCCCGCAGCCCCAAGAAAGAGGTAATTTAAATATATTTTTGCTTGTTACCATTGCAGAAGTGTACTCAACAATTTCCTAAAATTTCATGCTTCTGCCTCCTCGAGAAATAGAAAAATTGTTGATTTTCATTTTTTATATAGCTCAAATAAGGAAAAAAAAGTTTTTGGGCCCCCGGCGCCCATGAGTGGGAATTTATGGAACGAAACCTATGTAGAACCTTCCCCATATATTTGTGTGTACGTGTACCAAATTTCACTTTACTGGGTTGTCTTGATCTTGAGTTATTAGGGAACAGACAGACAGACAGACAGATAGACGGACAACAAATGCGTTATATATAAGAAAGATATATATAGATATATAAATGAAAGTATGTAGATATCAAAATCAGTTTAAGCGCTAGATTCTGCGCAAATTGATGGATCTTAACCAAACTTTGTATATAAAAATTTGATAGTCAATATTAAAATACTATAGTGCACTGAACTCCTATTGGCAACTCCTTTGCGCCTGGGGCCCAAAATGCCTTTTTTCTTAAAAGTTTCTTTGTTGTTGTTTTATTTATTTTTTTGTTTTTTTTTTGTTTGTTTGTTTGTTTTGTTTTGTTTGTTTGTTGTTGTTTTTTTTTGTTGTTGTTGTTTTTTTTTTTTTTTTTTGTTTTTTTTTTGTTGCTTAAACGTTTTATTCCCCAATTCTATTATTAAAGATCTTGAAAAATATTGATAAATTAATCTATTATTATCCATGTTGAAATGAAAAGGTGTTTTGAATTTTATATCTTCCCCTGAATGGGCCCTGGGGCCCTTAATGACGTTTTTTGCCTTTATTAGCTATATAAAAATTAGTTTATGCGTTAGCTATTGAGTAAATGAATAAATCTTAACTAAACTGTGTATACAAAACCTTGAAAGCCCATATTAAAATACTTAAGGGCATTGAACTTCTACTGTCAATTTCTTCGGGGCCGGGGACCCCAAATGTCTTTTTTCGTAAATGTTTAAGATATTTTTTTCCACTCACTTTTTAATGATTTTCAGAAATATATCCACGATGAAACTGAATTAAAATGAACAGGTTTTTGCATGTGACATCTTGCACCGAATGTTCCCGGGGGCCCTTTAATGTGATTCTGACCACACTTATTATATAAAAACGTAAGAGCCTATATTCAATTACTATAGGGCTCTGAACTCTTAATGCCTATTCCATCAAAGCTGAGAGCCCAAAGTGTTGTTTTTTTACTGAACAATTTTACACGATTTTTAGAAATATAGCGAGTAGAACGGCAATTTAAACAATTTAATCATCACTCATTTTAGGGACCGGGGCACTTAATATCGTTTCTTCTTCTTGTGTAAGATTTTAAGATATTAATTTATTTATCCATTTGCTTTGAAACTTAGACCTTTTTTTTTTTAACGATTCCGCGAAGGTTTCTGAAATATTTGTTTTTAAAACATACCACTCATTGGTTTCTTTAAATTTATTCATCTTTACTGAGATCATTCAAACGCACAACAGATCTCCTAGTTTAAAAACAGATCGGTTTACTTGAACACGTAGCGGAAAGATTTGGTTTACTTGTACATGTAGTAGAAATATTTAGTTTACTTGCACATATAGCAGAGAAATTCACACTATTCTGTTGAGAAAATATATTGTGAGGAATTTAGGGCGGACGACCTAGTAGGCAGGTCTGGTGGGTAACCTTTTTGGCGCCACGGGGTCTGACGAGTGTCCAGAGGCGCAAATGTGACGGGATGGACCATACGTCTAGCCCAGGTGTCATGTATGATCAGTCAGAGCGACTCGGGTAGGGGATTAGTGACCAGTGATAGATTACGTAAACCCACCTACCCCCGTCTTATCTAATGGGAGGTACTACATGATTGACAGTTGACCTCCGGACGGTGAGAGTTGGAGGGGGTGGTAGTCTCGGAAGAGATTGGTTACGTGAAACAAGCTTGACCGTGTCTTATGAGAGACTGACGGGTATTAAAGGAGGGACTCAGTGGGACACTGGACACACACACACGTAGGGACAGAAGGAGTTAGGAAGTAGGACGGATAGGTAGATAGACGCAAGTGTTAGAGAGAGGTTAGAATAATATAGTTAACAAAGTAAGGAAATAAAAAGAGATTTTAGTTGTTCTTGAGTCGTTGAGTTGGTGTTTAAATTGAAGTAACCAAGTGTGTGCAGATAGAGAAATAGAGTGAAAGCGTTAGAGACACTTAACCCAACAACAACCTAGGAACTTCACAATATCAGCGCCTGGACTCAGGGAACGCTTTATAGAATAGATGTGTAATGTCAAGAAACAGAACAATTGTCCCAAATTTTAAACAGTGTAATGCTAACTAAAACGTGATACGGGATATTGGCGTTATTGATATACTACAGAAGATGTACCAGATGTAATCTATGAACAATATAAATTAATAAAACTATTTTTCACAATTACTCCACAAGATATGCATCACTTAAACGAATTATTTTATATTTCCTATTTTAAAATGCAATTTATTCCATTACCTTTGCAACTATTTCTCATCTTTTTTTTTTTTTTTTTTTTTTTTTTTTTTG
>MUZC01004612.1:843140-858270 GCA_002072015.1 Radix auricularia | reverse complement strand
TTTTAAAAATCTTGTCATTGTTTTTGTCACTTATTTGCTGATATAGGTGGGTTTAGGGCTAAATAACTTGTAGATTTAAACAATTATTATTTATAATCATAAAGACATTTTCAAAAAAGATTTATCAAGGTTTTTTTTATATTTATACAAGCGTACCTTGGAATTATATTTTGGCTCTGGATAAATTTGTGTTGTATTAGCGAGTCTTTTAATATTTAAAAATAGATTATCATGTGAAATTTGACCTTTGAAAGTCTCCATTTAGCAATCTTAGTGGCAGCAAATATATGCAATTTATGCATGACAAATCGACAACCTCTACAACTATGAAAAAAAAAAGTCATGTTCACGGAATTGAAGCCCATCAGTGACAAAACGGTGGAGTCATGAACGAGACGGACGTTCCTATCAGAATCAGGTTCCAAATAATCATTGTCACCTTTAAGACATGGTATTGCATTTGAATTTTTTTAAAGTCAGAAACATGAAGGAATCTTGGCATGGGATCATGTGAAAAGTTTGAAACCATGACCTTCAAAGCCAACATTACCCCCCCCCACACACACACACACACACACACACACACACACACACACACCAATTAAAAAAATCCCTTACTTTATATTTTTCTTTTTTGCAGATATTAAATTTTGAAAATGTATGCAACAAATAATCAGGAACGTAACTTAGAATTTGAATTTTTTCCACTAGTAGCCATTGGTCAACATAAACTAATAATAATAAACAATAAATTGATAATTTATATAGCGCATTTACCCAGTAAGGAATCGAGCTCATAGCGCTGTGTATGATGATAATAACATACATAAAATAAATTACATAAACATTTATATTACAAAATTTCATGAATGTCAATAAGTTACACATAAGCTACGATAATCATTAAAAGAAATGTTATTTCACCAATTTTGAAAATACATTTTGGAAAGATGTGTCTTTAGTGCAGACTTAAGGACTTGGTCTTGGTACTTTGGATAGTATACGGATGGACACCTATTCAACGAAACGAGATAAAGATAGAGAAGTTGCAATATAGTGACAGAAACATTAACTGCCTAACTTTTAAAAAAAATATACAGCACGCCTGCTAATGAATACTGTTCCTTAAGTTCATGCTAATGTAATTTAGTGTTACTATAAATTAGTGCTACTGTTATTTGGTGCTAATGTAAGTTGTTAGTGTAAGTTAGTATTACTGTAAGTCATTGCTACTGTTATTTGGTTCTAATGTAAGTTGTTACTGTAAGTTAGTGTTACTGTAAGTTAGTGTTACTGTAAGTTAGTGTTACTGTAAGTTAGTGTTACTGTAAGTTAGTGTTACTGTAAGTTAGGGTTACTGTAAGTTAGTAATACTGTAAATGGTCCATGTATTCCTTGCAGTGCTGAAATATAGACAGATTGCCTTGCGTTTGTTACACAACTTTACATTTACTTTAACATAATGAGCCAAGTCTGACCTGAATTGTGCTCATTCAACCATAGAAGGCAACTCTAGGATTCATGGTCTCGTGGTTCTAAAAGCTTCGTGGAAATTTTATTTCAAATGTATGCCATGACATTATGTAACATTTACAATGACACGGTCACTTTGTGGTTGGAGAATAGCCTACAAATTAGCTCTATGTGAATTTTATTAGCCTACATTATGTATTGTGAACAATGTTGGGTTGTTGTATCATCATCTGTATATATATATATATAATTCTCATCATGGTCCAACCATGCCGGACACCAAGCAAGTAGCAAATAGCAAGCTGTCTGACCCCACCGACCAATTAGATTGCAAGAAAAGGTAGTGCACACCGTGGAGGGTCATCGAGACCAACACTTCGTTGAATTGAGGTCAATGACTATGTTCTTTCAGAACATCAACATAACATGTATTTCGTAGCATAGTTGTTATTACATTCGCATAACACGTGGGGGTCGCAGGTTCAGTCCCCATCGAAGACATTACTTTTTTAATTTTTAAAAATGTTTTTGTTTGTGCCCGTTTATTTACCACTTTCTTTTCGATCAAGACTTCGCAACACCATAACAAGCACAAGACGAGTGGAAATAAGCTTGACTTTGTCAGGTTATGCGGATTAGTTTATGGTTGGCAAGCTAGGGTGGTGCAGGGTGGGGTGGAAAGTGGCTAACCACAGTGCACATGTTTCCAGATCAACAATGCGTCGCAATTATCCCGGCATCCGAGCTTCATTCGCGTCGTTCTGATTTCATCGTGATATAGTTTGTGTTCACCCCCGCCCCCCCCCCACTTTTTTGCAATATCTATGAGCAAATCTGCGGCGTATGTTACACAACGGGCATCTGGAATCTGTATATTTATTTTGCGGGTGAGGGTGTTGGCGGATTCACATTTAATATTCATTTTTAAATGCTGCTTATTTAGAAATTGCAGATAAAATAGATTAACAGAACCTGAAAAGAACTCAACTGACACCGTTGAATGCTTAAAATAAATATGAAATAACAGTGTGTATATTGCTTCCATAACACAGAAATAAACAAGAAATAACATGGTGTACATTGTGAGGCTACAGACAGAATAGCTAGGAGGAAGGCCAAAATATTGGGAAGCACGGGACTCGTGAGCAAAAAACTGTGGAAAAGACTGCCACTCAATGATAGGACTGCTCAGCCACACGAGGAAATGCTACCCAACCCCACTTAACGGTGATACAAAATCATCTAGCGAGACGGAAAGGGTGACGACGAACGAAGACTGTTGAATGTTACCATTACACTAATAAACATGAAATAACACGGCTGAATGATTCCATAACACAGAAATATGAAACGTTGAAATGTCACCTCGTCTCTGTCACAGCTGGTGCAAGAAGGTGAAATTTTAAATGAAATGGGCAGGCTGTGGGCTGGGACATAATACTTTTTTACCCAAATACTAAATCTTTTCTTAGGGCTGCGGAAATTAATGATTAATTAATCGATTCATTGTTAAAAATGTAATTGATTTAAATTAATTTGATTGTTTCAAATTCGATTACAATTTTTTAAAATATATTGCTGATATTTTTTCCAATTAATTAATTATAATTTATATTTAATGTTACTTACATACTTTTCCCTCTTATTATTATTACTTATTTATACATACACACGTAATCCAAGAGGTTTCTTCTTCCTTATTTCTTGCATATGTCTTACGTAAAAAAAAATTATACCATTGAATAACCGCGACTTAAAAGCCTATTTTGCGAAATAATGACTTGCAACATCGCAGGATCTATATATGCGTTTTCTTATATAATTAATCGATAAAAAAAAATGCTCCCGTTAATCTAACAATTTTTTAATCAGTACCAGCCATACTTTTTATTCATAAGTGTGGTGACCTTTTCTTCTGGCGTTTGAGTTAAACTCATTATGAAATAATCAGTCTGTTTTTTGTATAATTAACAGATTAAATTTTACGGAATTATTTGATGAGAATAATGTGTATGAGATAAGTCGCTTATTGTATACAATTATTAGGTTAATTAACACAGTTGCAAAATAGTATGGTAGTCCCATTGTCTAGCATGGCAGTCCCATTGTCTAATATGGCAGTTTTATTGCTGGGAATGAACTAGACTTTTAGCGTTACTCTTCAACGAGAGAAATACCTTGACCCTGTGAGTCCAACGAGTGCCTTGCAAACTGTTAACTACTTGATGTTAACTGACGTCTATTTAGTGACCAGCTGACACGTATGGTCAGTCTTTTATTGATGCCATTTAAGCCTGTCCATCTTTAGTTTCAGCTTTGGGAAAATGCCCGTTTCTTTTATCTCTAGTAATAACCTGTTGACTTCTTAGGATTCAGTACAATAGAGGAAAATCTTGAATGCATAAACAAAGTTGATCCGCTTGAAACAAAAGGGAGAATTTTAGAATAACTACGTAGTTTGCACAGATCGAACTTCTTCTCACACCATTTGTGGCCTGGAGTTAAGTGTCGGGTCAAACTTTTTTACAGTTAATGGCGTCCTAATATACTTAGCTAAGTTCTGTATGGAGCGGCTCAAGGACGGACGAATAACAAAGAGCACACAGTTGCTCAATACCAACCCCCCTCCCAAAAAAAAAACTGTTTAATTTTCCTTGTGCTCATAAACTAGATGTGGGAAATGTTTAAATATAAGTTAATTCTTCAGGGGGAAGACAATTATACTGTTTGAAGTTTGTACTCAAGGTATGTTAAAAAAGTAACGTGTTAGGAGAAGACGTATTATCAGCGTCAAAGACTCGAGAAGGCAATGAGACCAGAGCTTTGTCTAACCTCAAGAGACCAGACATAGAGGACTCTGCCGCCTGGCATTCAAACCAGGCTCATGAAATATTTAGTCTTACATACGACCCGCGGCGAAGCATACACCGCAGACTTGCTTATAGATAAATAAAAGAAAAAGGGGAAAGAACAAATAAAAGTATACGCACGAAGAAATCATAACAACGCGAGTGAACGTTTGGGGAGAGGGTAGCCGCCGACGCACTGTTGGTCTCGAGACATGCACACAGTGGAAGTAGTTCCCGTCCCCCCGCAAACCCACCACAGTCGCTTGCAAACCATAACCTGTGATTGGTCGACCCTAACGAGGGTCACTCGTCATACTTATTTGCTCACCTCTTGTGCTTGTTCTAATTTCTAGTGAGGTATATGGGAAAAGTCCGTACTTGAAATTGAATCGTTGCATGCAATTATTTACCTGGTGAATTATACATCGCTTCACATCGTGTTGGGATGAGATTTGTTAAGAAAAAGTCCTAGTATAAGGCAATATGGAGGCTATTCAGAATATTCAAGCCAAAGTGGAACCCAGAAAAATAACATGTTTTTCAGATATAATTTATAAGACGCAATTCATTGACATATAAAATTTTCTCTAGCTTTAAAAACTTGTTATGAAATGAAATAACACCAGAGCCCCGGTGTTCCTGACTTCAATGAACCAAGAAAATCGTTACGTAAACAGCACTGACGCAGGCGTTTTGACACGTGACTGACGTCTGAACCCATTCCATGCCGCATGTTTCATTGTTGCATAACCAGGTTAGCATTGTGATGTTATTCTACGTCACAACAGAGCCAGGGATATATATACAGGTGCTAGATGAGACAAGCATCAACTCAAGAACTACAGCCACTAGACTTAACTACCAAAGCAAGACTACAGCATAATCTGTAACAGGAAGGCCAACTACATCAGATTCCATTACAAGTAACCATTCTACTTCAGATTTCATCACCAGAAGCCAGTCTAAAAAGGTGAGCCTCGTCTCAGCCTCAGCTCAGATAGCTGTAAATTGTTTCGATTTTTAAAAAAGACTAATGCAGTTAAATTTAAGGTTACTTTATTTCAGCTGCTTTCATATGAAAGCAAGTTAATACAGCATATGCAAAAAAGTTTTAAAAACGGTCAATCAATGTAATAATGCAAGCAATGCAGATAAAAGTTTAAAGGGATTGTTTTAATTGACATTAATTTGTTGGGTTTTCTAAAATAAGATTATAATTTATATAAATACTTAATTTAATTTACGATAAATAGGCCTTCGAACACACTTACACTCACATAGACACACACGCATACTTAGGCACAATTACAGTGAAGTAATTTTATTAATTAAAAGTTGTGACTTAAATTATAAAGGCAATTTATTCTCACTATACATGTAAAGAAAAATACAAATTTCTTCTTACATCTAAGATTCAAAAAATGTATTTTTGTTTTATTCAAACAATATAAACTTTATATTTGCTGTCTTTTTTTATTAAGTAGTTAGAAAGACTTCCAATTATAACCACAATAACCTCAGTTCATTATTAAACCAAACCACGTGAATACGTCAATGGCGACATTCGCTGTGTTCTTATTTCAGATCCACGAAATGTTGACCACACAGACCTTAGCTCTTGGTCTCGTACTTCTGCTTGTGATCTGCTCTGTGACTGCTGCACCTGTAAGTGGAAGAGAAGAAATTAAATGAGAATAATATGATAATGATGATAAACAGTGGACTAGTATTTATTGAATGAGCCGAGTAACACGCAGTAAACTATCTATCCCTCCATCCCTGTGACGCTACAGCTCATGTAGGGCTTGGGCCTGCCTCACGACTTCCTTCCACTCAGGCCTTATCAACGTCTTTCTTCTCCAATATTTGATGCCCTGTTGTTGTAGATCTTTCTCTACATCATCCATCCATCTAAGCCTAGGTCTTCCCTTGAGCCGTTTTCCTCTGGGGTTTTGGTGGTGTACCCTCTTTACTCCTCTATCATTTGACGTTCTTTCTAGGTGTCCTGCCCAGCGCAGTCTGTCCTTTTTAACTTCTGCAACTATTGTGGTATCCTGATATAGACTGTTTAGTTCATGGTTGGTTCTTATCCGAACTCATCCTTTGTAGGTCCATATATTTTCAGGATTACTTTCCTCTCCCATGTATTTAATAGCTTTTCTGCAGTTTTCGTTAAGGTCCAAGTTTTACTCGCATGTTACAGCTGGTCTGATGACCGTTTTATAAAGATGTTTTTATTTTATTTCCTGTGAAATGTTTTTGTTTTTGAGGATTTTCTGGCTACTAAAGTTTGCTCTATTCCTGGCTGATATTATTTCTTTGATCTCTAAAATTAATTCAATCCTTTCTTTGAGTAGTGATCGTAGGTATTTGAATTGATTTACATTTTCAAAAGTCTGGTTCCTAATTTTAATGTCTTCACTTGTCATTTCTTCTCTTTCTGGGGTCATGTATTTTTTTTTTTGGGGGGGGGGGGATAAACTAGTATTTATTATTAAATGATAAATGTAACACGCAGTAAACTAGTATATTTTTAACTAATACTTTTAGCAATAGATAAATTCTCTTTAGTGCTGAAATAATAAATAAATTAAACTATCAGTTATCTGTGGAATGTAATTTTGTTAACAGTTTTAAGTTAACTGTATTAAAACCATTGTAAACAATCACATTATTCTGTGTATCTTATCAATTTATAGCACCACAGCATGTATAGATTAACATGATATCAATTTGTAGAAATCCATCACAAGTAGATTCAACAGCAATCACTTTAAAGAGTTTATTAACATACTATTACTTATAACTATAACGACAGGCTTATTGAGAAATTGGATTCAAGAGTTTATTAGTGTTGGAGTTTTATTAGGTTTTTAATATTTTTCTCATTGCTCCTTGTTTTCTTTTAATATTTGTCTTCTTACATTTCTACATTACTTAAAAATGTTTTCAATTTTAACCAGAGACAAAAATTTGGAGGAGCAGAAAAGCCTGTAAGTAATAAAAAAATATGTTTATTCTAATAATATAATGACATTCAGAAATTTATTTCACATATTCAGTAGGTCTTCTTAAAAATATCTTTCTTTAATCTAATTCATTTAGTGTAAAAAAAATTACGGAATTTTCAAATTAAATATATATCAGCAGAAATATATATTTTTTAAAAATTTAAATACACATTAGAATAAAAAAGTAACGTTTTATTTTATTTTATTCATTTATTTCCAAATTTAACAATTTTATGCGGACGTTCGGAAAGAGTTATTTTTGGTGCACAAAGTGGTGCGCTGCTTTCTAAAATTAGTAGCGTTGCGAACGGCGATAGGGACGGACGGACATTACATAGCCATTTATGTATATTGGTGTTAGTAAAACACGAAATATATTTTATTATATACCGTTATTGTCTGTTTCTTTTTCATTTTTAGTATAGAGCTGACAATTTAGGTCATGCCATTTTTATTTGTTTTTTTTTTCATACAGAAGAGACCGCTAAGGAGCGTTGTAAGTATGGTTACATATTATATTGTTTAAGTATGGTATTTGTGCATTATATGATTATCCTGGAAAGGAATAATAAAACAGTCCGACATATATCATAATGTAATATTTGTTCACGTTTGAGGCAGCGCTACNAAAAAAAAAGGCAATTAACATTTTTTTAAATTTAAATATAGAGCTTATTTTAAAGGTTACACTTTAAAAATCTGTTTTCTTAATTGAGAAGTAATTACGTTAAAAAAGCAAACTATTTTTAATTATTTATGAGTAATAATTGATTAATAAATCGGATAAAATATTTAAAACAACCTCTTCAATTTAATCTCTATTTTATCGATTAAAAATAATTTAATCGATAAAATGTTTTACCGATTAATCGAGAAATTAATCGGTTATTTCCGCAGCCCTAATATATATATATATATTAAAAGTATTTTAAACTTATAGAAATGTTCGCTTTCATGATGATAGAGTTAAAAGATAAATTTATCAGTGCTCTGAGTAATTGAATTTAGTAAAGAGTTTTAAGTTACATGTCTTAAAACCATTGTAAAAAATCCCACATTTTATTTCTGTGCATAATATCACGTTATAAATTAACAGTGTGCAAAGATCAAAATTATATTATCTTTTATAAATACTGCACAAAATGATAAACCTTTCAACACTACATAGATTAAAACTCTTCATACCTAATTTACCACTACTTAAAGTAATACGCTTATGGAGAAATATGATCCTAAAGTGAAGTATCGATTTTCTATTTGCATTTTTATAATTTTCTATATGCTTTCTATTAACATTTGTCTTCTGACATTTCTAAATAACTTAAAAAATGTTTTCTATTTTAACCAGAGAGAAGAGCTTGGAGGAGCAGATAAGCCTGTAAGTAATTTTGAAAAAAAAAATGTTTATTCTGTTATGTAATGACAAGGAGACAATAATATGCAAATATTTAGTAGGTCTTATTTAAAAAAACTTTTTAAATCTAATTAAATATTAGTAATACAGGCGAAAAATATTTTATTACATATTGGTATGGTTATTGTATTTATTTCTGAAATATAGACCTGACAATTAAAGTCATGTTATTGTTATTTCTTGTTTTCTTACAGAGGAGACCACCTAGGAGCATTGTAAGTATGATCACATATATATACATTCTACATGTGTGGTATTTTGGCAATATAACTATCCTATAAAGTTATCATAGGACAATCCGACATGTTTTATTATGTGTTATTTTATAAAGTTGGAGGCTGCGTTGCTTGATTGTTTAACCGTGAACAGCCGCCTATACGCGGGATTTGTAAACCAGACACTCAAAATACAATGCATTAATTTTTATTTTTTAATCAACGTAAGGATTTTAGACTACGATCTATCATCAGTGATTTCTGTATTGTAATTTTGGGAACAGTTTTAAGTTACGTTTCTTAAAACCATTGTAAACTATACCACATTTTTTGTGCATAATATCATGTGCATAGATCAACATTATATCAATTTTTTTTTTAATACTGCACAAAAAGATTTACCTTTTATCACTACATATCCCTACATTACCTAATATACCATGATATCTAGCATTACGCTTATTTAGAGGTTTCATCCAACAGTTTAATGCTGAGGTTTCATTTATTTATTTTTTTATTACTCCCTGTTTTGTATTAATATTTGTCTTCTTACATTTCTAAATTACATTAAAAATGTTTTCTATTTTAATCAGAGAGAAGGGCTTGGAGGAGTAGAGAAGCCTGTAAGTAAAAATTTTTTAAAATAATTTTTATTCATTTAATCTAATGACAACCATACAATAATATGTATATATTTAGTGGGCCCTATTTAAAATATCTATTTTTAAATGCAAACTAATTGAATATAAGTTAAACACGCGATACATATTTTCTTATATACTGGTATGGGTGTTTCATTTATTTCTGTAATAAAGAACTGATAATTAAAGTCATGTTATGTTTTATTACTTGTTTTCTTACAGAAGCGACCACTTAGGAGCATTGTAAGTAGGGTCATATATATATGTATTGTGCACGTATGGCATTCTATAGTTACTTTAAAATATAATTATATTGTAAAAATATAATTATATTGTAAAAATACAAAGCTCTACAACATATCCAAATTTTAAAACAAATGAATTTTCATTATATAACTTAAAATAAAATTTAAAACAGTCCGACATGTATTATTTTGTATTATTTGTTTAAGTTGGAGGCTGCGTTGCCTGATTGATTAACGGCAAATTGTCGCTTATACGTGGGATTTGATACCAAAAATACAGTGGTTTTTTTTATTAATCAGTGAATTGATTAGTGTTTAATATAAAGCTATTTTTAATCCTATATACAGATTACCAATATTTTCAAAGTTTTTAAGTTATAGCAATAGAAATGTTCGTTTTAATCATAGAACACAAAACAAATAAAATTATCAGTTATTTGTGGGGTCTTATTTTTTAAACAGTTTTAAGTTACGTGTCATAAGACCATTGTAAGAAATCATATAATTTATTCTTGTATCTTATCAATGTATAGAACAACATCATCCATAGATCAACATGATATCTATTTGTAGAAATATTGCATAAATTGATTAACTTGTCATCATTATAAAGAGTTAATGAATTCTTACCTAACGTACCATTTTATATACTTCATAGCAATATGCCTATTTAGATATTTCATACGAAAGTTTAGTGTTGGGATTTTATATGGTTTTTAATATATTTTTTTACATGGCTCCCTGTTTTCTTTTAATATTTAATATTTGTCTTCTGGCATTTCTGCTTTACTTATTTTTGTTTTCTATTTTAACCAGAAAGAAGAATTAGGAGCAGTCGAAAAGCCCGTAAGTAATGAAAAAAACTATTTTTAACCTGTTAATATTATGAAATAGAGACAATCACATTCCGTAGGTCTCATTTAAAATAAATGTTTTAATCTGATTGAACGTTAGTAATACATGTCATATATATTTTTATTATTAGTATAAATGTTGTTGTTTTTTTAAAAATATTTTTAACCTTTTTTTTAAAATAAAAACCTTACATGGTTAGTTAGTAATGTAACTTAAATTTTTTGTTCTGTTTCAGAAGAGACCATAGGACTATTGTAAGTAAAGTAAAATATTTATTTGCGTGATGTTTGTCAAATTTCTCAAAAATCGAAATAACTGTAAAACTTTGTTTAAAAAATTAATGTTATAATCTTATCATAATAAACAGGCATTTTTTATTTAAATGTAAAGTAATGAACGATAAGATTATCATTAAAAATAATTCTTTTTTATTATTTCAGATGGCGTTAAAACAGTTTGTCAGTAGATTGTCATGTAACTTAATTTGAGGATTGTTGAATGTTTACATCTTCTGTGAAATACTTTCACCATCTAGATTCACTCTTCTTATGTGATTTTTAAAAAAAAATTCATGTCACAACACATTATCAATGCTTGCAAAGCCTCGAATGTTAGAAATTTTATTTAAAGTTAAATAATGAAAATTCATTTGTTTTAAAATTTGTTGTAGAGCTTTGTAATTTTTTTCCCCTCGTTACCGACTGACATAATATATTAACACTTTTAAACGATTCTAAATTTAGTGAATACTCTCAAACTTTATTGGTGAATATCGTAGGAAGCCAGTTCTTATTTTATGTAGACTAAACCGAATCCAAATATTTAAAAAAAAAAAAAAAAAAAGATTTTTCAAGTTTAACACAAATAAAGTAAAATAAATTATTTTGATTTAATACAATTGTGGGTGATTGTATTTATTTTTATTTTATATTCAAGCACCAACGCTTTAAAAAAAAGTGTGTGGGGGGGAGTGAAGAAGTTCTTGTGGAAATTCATGTAAGCTTTAATAATAAACGTAAAATAACGGTCAATTATTATTTTCTTACATGTTGTCGAAATAAAAAAAATAAAAAGTTATTTAATGTCTACTTTGTATTTTTGCCTCTAAACTAGTTTATAATATTTATATTATACGATGTTGAGGCATCATGATGTATTATGTAAGATTTTTGATTTGTCAAAATTTTCTACATTTTACGAGTTAATTTAAACTCATTTAAATTTTTATCTTCATGATAAAAATAAAAGTTATGAATGGTAATACTGATACATTTTTAGCCGGTGATATAAATACGATTTTGACTAATGATTTAGATTCAGAATTTATGATGCAAAAAAAAAATTACAGCACATGACATAAATACAATCTTTATTTAAGATTTAGATAAATATGACACAAACACAATCTTGAAAAGAAATATAAACACAACCTTACTCTTATATGGAATTATAGTTTCTTTGGTTTTTAACTGTTAAAATGAAAGCAAAAGTAAAATATTTACATGAAAATTTGGAATACCTGTATGTCTTTTAGGACCTCCAATGTAGAATTTATTTGTACAAACTCATATATTTAATCAGAATACTAATATGAAATAAGAAACGATTTTGTCGTATACAACACCATCCCGATATATCCAAATACAACACCTACACAAATTACTCAGATACAACACCCACCTAATATATTCAGAAACAACATCCCTCAAAAATCAATATAAAACATATGACCAATCATTTTAGAAAAATGTCATAAATTTGTTACAATAAAACTGAACAAAATTCCCAGCAAGTTTATTCTTTAAAGACAGTGTACACGTATCAAACATAACATGAGTTATGTGTCTGCATCTATAACTAATTACGTTACTGATTGTTCTAAATAAATTTTCTGTCACATTTTCAGCAAAATTACGGGAGATTTAATATTTATGTGTATATCTAGTTTCACATGGCAAAGGACAATTGTTACTTAGTTTTCTTCGCTGATTACTTTCTCGCTCGCATAAACACTATAATTGACTTAATTGTTCCTATTGTGTTTCGTATAGTTTTCACATTATTTAAATCGTTCACGACAAGATCTAGTTTATGTGAACTGCAATGTGCAAATTGCTTGGACTCTTCCTTCTTTAACTGCAATTGTAGAACATCCGCTGTATCCTTAACCAAAAAGCTCTGTTATATCTAATCCAAATTCTAATGAATTTGTAATGATGGTGTTGGCTAAACCTTCAGATGTTCTATCGATATCCCAAAGCTTCTTCTGTGACCATCATTTTTCCATTTTTTTCTTTGACCAATCGAACACCAAGTGACATCTGCTCAATACCTGAAATGTCAGTTGTCTCGTTGCCAAGAATAGAAAATGCAACTGAACTATTTCCTCCACGAACAATGTCTCCACGCAAGAGAGACCCACTAATTTTGATTACATCATAACTATTTTGCGTAGTTGCCGATATATACTTGGCACTGCAAGAACCAGTTGATAAAAGATTACCAACAACTTTATCTCCAAATTCCACACAAAACACTAACAGGTTATAAAAATTACCAGAATTTGATTCTTTTCCCCGAATTGCTAAATCATGCATGCCGCAAAATAGGATTGTAGATGTGATTAGAGACAGTTTGTTGCGATTTTCTTGAAATTGTCTTCTAAATGTTGAGTCCAACTGCTCATCTATAGAAACTGCTTTGCCTTTCAATAATGCAACAAAATTGCTTGCATCTTCATGAGAGCTTTTGTGTCATGTGCTTTGTGCGTAGCTAGGTGGATCTTCGTTGCAATCTTTATATTTTATGCGTGGTTTGATGACAAATGCCAACTGAACTCCTCGAATTACTTTTTGCGGAAATAACACGCAATAACTACAAAAGACACCCTTTAACATTTTCGAGTATAAAATGCCAAGGTAAATAGTTTAATAACCATGCATATCTAAAAATAAAAACTCTGTTTCCCTCACTGTCAGCTCTTAAGTCATAATTTTGATCAGGGGTCCAACAATCACGAATCAGCAGCAATTTCAACTCATTTGAACGGTCGTGTGTCCTTACATACCTTCCAATATCGATTTAGGAAAAGAATAAGTGTCAGCGACAATCAAATTAGAAGCAGATGCCTCAGTTTTTTTCTGGCTGTTGAACTTGTACTGTTTATCACCCTTAATGCCAATGATAAGTCAGATGCTGTAGACGCCCCAAAATCTTCTAATAACGGCATTTTGGGATCCTGCGACTGCTCAACCTTTTTTTTTTTTTTCTTTCTTTTTTTTTTTGAGTTTGTAAAAAAATACTAATATCCCTGCCTGGAATAGAGCATATTTTAATAGCCAAAAATACTCAAAAACGTAAACATTTTTAGGGAAACAAAGAGAACTCTTTATAAAATGGTCATCAGACCAGCTGTAATATATGCAAGTGAATCTTGGACCTTAACAAAAACAGCAGAAAACCTGTTAAATGTATGGGGGGAAAAGTTCTCAGGAAAATATATGGATCAACAAAGGATGAGTTCGGATGGAGAATAAGAACCAACCATGAACTATACAGTCTATATCAGGTTACCACAATAGTTGCGGAAATAAAAAGGGCAGACTGCGCTGGACAGGACACCTAGAAAGAATGTCAAATGATAGAGGAGTAAAGAGGGTACACCACCCAAAAGCAAACGGCTCAAGGGAAGACCTAGGCTTAAATGGATGGATGACGTAGAGAATAAACTACAACAACTGGGCATCCAATTTGGAGAAGAAAGGCGTTGATAAGAACTGAGTGGTAGGAGGTCGTGAGGCAGGCCCAAGCCCTACATAGGCTGTAGCGAAACAGGGATGGATGAATGGATCCTGCAGTTTCTATATTATTTCACAGCAAAATTTAATTTTCTCGTGAAAACGTACGTTTTTAATTTATTAAGTTCATATGTTTAATTTTAGCCATTAAAGCGCTAATTTGTAAGTCTTATACATTTCTAAGGCTTTTTCGCCACTTATGTTATACTTAATTTGAATTTAATTGAAAAAATTGACGCTTAATGGCATTGTCGCTTAAATTGAAAAACGTGTTTATTTGCAACCCCCTTGGAAATATTCCTAGCAACGCCCATGTGACCAATATACCCAGAAGATACAACACCAACTCAACAATGGTGGAGACTTGGGGCACCTAAATTCATAAGGGAGAATGTATCTTTGAAAGTGGTGGTAGTTTTGACTTCAGGAAAATAATAACTAAATTACTTGGATTTAAAGATAGCCATAGCTTCTTTTACCTAACTTCTCACAGTACTCATTTTATAAAATAAAATAAACCCATGTAAATTATAGAACTCTTTAAACATACGTCTTTCAGTCTCTTGTAATAATCATCATTATGACTCATCTTTATGGGCTTCAATTTTGTAGACAGGGGCGGGGGGGGGG
>MUZC01004612.1:833032-843128 GCA_002072015.1 Radix auricularia | reverse complement strand
GCTGTAAGCTTGTCTCCGGTGTGTCTACAAGCCTTGGTGGGGGGAGCGGTGGATGAACAAATCAACTAGCTTTGTTTACATAATTTGATTTTTTTTCATTTAGATTATGCAGCTTTTACAAGTTTAACACACTTTCTCTACTGGCGCCTGTGATGGTTAAAATAGTTAAAGGTCAAGATATATAGATAAGCATTTCTTTATGGCAATTACCGCCCTTGCGGTGAAATGGATTCATTTAGAGAAAACCGAAGTAGGGTCTTCTGTATCGTTAAATACAATAGCACAGGTATCAGATAATGAACTTAAGATAATCTCAGGATAATCACAGATTAGTGATAGGCACTTATGTGCACTTAATTCTCTGCTTACAACTGTGCTTGTATATATACTGAAGAAGCTTAAGTTGGCTTAATGCTACGCCAGATACATCACGTGATTGGGTGGCTGATACCAGATCGTTATAAAACAGCGTCACCCTCAGGAAATAAACGTTTGTGATTCAACTCTGGTTGTTTTAATCTGGGGTGACATCATATCTATTTTTAGCTTCCTTGCGGTAAGATTTTTGTCTTTAAAAAAAATTAAACCTGATATGAGATTTTAAATATTATCCGAGATGCCATACAGAAAAGTGCAATTAACTAACAGACATTGGAACTAAGACTGATCGACAGTTGGCTTACAACTTACAACTTACTGTCAGTTGACTTATGACTGGATTGCGACTGTTCACTTAAGACTGGCCTAGATTTGATTTATGACTGGCTAACAGTTGAATTATGAATGGTCGACGGTTGACTTGTGACTTGCCGACAGTTCAATATGACTGATTGACAGTTGACTTATGACTTGCCGACAGTTTAATTATGACTGATTCACAGTTGACTTGTGATTTGTCGACAGTTGAATTATGACTGATTGACAGTTGACTTATAACTTGCCGACACTTGACTTATGACTTGCCGACATTTAATTAATGTTTCGCCAAAAGTTGACTTATGACCGGAAAGCAGTTGACTTATGAATGGTAATCAATGATTACCATATGATTGACATACCATCCACCTAAATAAATGTGACTAACCTTGCAGTCATATAAAACTTCATTATCGTATTTCTCTATTAAAAATAATAGTTAAATAAATTTGCAATAATAATAGACAAAAACAATGTACACACTGTACTTCTTTTAATATATGAGAAAGACAGAGAGAGCACACATTTACATTTTAAAGTTGTTTTAGTTTTTTTCTTTATTTACATCCGGCTAAGTTTTTTTTTTATTTCCTCATCTAAGTTAATTTTCCTCAGCAAGTCTGCCTTAACCATTAGCAGAGATATGAATCATGCCTTTCTTGTTTCGTTGTGGATCTACTTCAATTTTGTGTATGTTTCAACTGAGAAAAAGAGCGCACAGTAGAAAAGATCATAACTATTAATGTTAAAAATATGCGCAGTGCGTCCTCTAAAAGCCAGACCACGCTCAGCTATAGTACAAACAACCACCACTGATCGCCTCAAGATATGTTCCCAGTAACTGTACACTTCATTTAGTTGGTCTTCAAGCTTTGTAGTAGACTCCTGCTTGTCTTTATGAGTGTCGATTTGTTTGTGATTATCAAGAAACATAATTAACAAACACATCTTTTTTAAAAAAATTAATTGTTACCAAAAACACGAAGAAAAAGAGCAATGATAGCAAAATAACTGCGTAGGAGGTAATTTACCCCTCGGATTGTGGGACCAAGGTTAATAATAATGTGCTTCAATATTACACTTGTGATTTGCTAATGTCACGTCGATTAATCGTGGCTACCGGGACTATACACATTTTTCTTAAGGACTTCGTGCCTTGTTTCTCTAATGGTTCATCCAGGCCTGGCACCAATCTGTGAAAGTCTCAGCCACATTATTACATTGTTCACCAGTCACCAGTCTATCAAGTTTTAGATGGATTAGTAAATTGTGCACCAGTCTATCAAGTTTTAGATGGATTAGTAAATTGTGCACCAGTCTATCAAGTTTTAGATGGATTAGTAAATTATGCACCAGTCCATCAAGTTTTAGATGGATTGTTAACTTGTGCACCAGTCTATCAAGTTTTAGATGGATTAGTAAATTGTGCACAAGTCTATCAAGTTTTAGATGGATTAGTAAATTGTGCACCAGTCTATCAAAACGTCAGGCATATTAATACATTGTGCACCAATCTATCACAAATTCAGACATATTAAATTGTGCACCAATCTATCAAAATGTCTGGCATACGATTAAAATGTGCACCAAAATTCCTTTATTCAATGCAATAAAACAAGATATATAAACAAAATAAACTTTTTTTCAGACTTTTGCATTTCTCATTGTCAGTTTAGGATGTACGTGAGGCGTTGTGTCGTTTGGCTGACAGCTGTCGTCTTGTGCTGTTTGGTGCTGGTGGTGAGTAGTCTTACTGTCATGTGCTGTGTAATGGTGAGAATTGTAGCTATGTGCTAGACCAGTGGTGGTAAACTTTTTTTTTGTGGGGGAGGGGGGCTGGGAGGGGAGACCACGCGCCAAAAACTCAACCAAACCCACTTATTTATAGCCAACAATCCAATAAAACCTAAAATGGGGGATTTATTTAGCAAAACTGTCACTTTTCTTAAGACTTGATCAGAAAAAAACAAGAAGAAGGTTTTCAACGAAACGAAAAATCAATAACAGGAAATAGATTGGTTTTGCGCATATAATAGGCTTTTTCTGCTGTAATCATAATGAAAATTCATCAAACCTTGGCTAATACTTTGTTAATTTGACCGCAACACATGCAGCAGTTTTTTTCTAGTGCCACAATTGATATTCAAAGCTGGAAAAAGCTGTTCACATAAAATGATCCAAACAAAGTAAGAATAGCAACCCTAAAGTGTTTTCATTGATTTAAAGGTATTTGGCAGGGAATTCTACGCTTTAAGGATTTCATTTTCATATTTATCCATTGTGCTGTCCTGTGTGATTTCTGTAAACTCACTCTTTTCAAGGGGCAACTCCGAAAAAAAATTGTCTTCGAAGAGCTTTCTTAAAATTCCAATAGCTCCATTAGTCATTTAAATTACATAATATCATTTTACTTTGAGTATTGATTGAGGAAGTAATAATTTTTTAGGCTACTATGAAACCCTTGTATGGTAATAGGGCTTTTAAGTGAAGGGTATGTAATTTTTTTAAAAATAGGATTTTTAAAACCAAATGTAGCAAGATTGTTTTAAGTGTCTTTAAAAAAAAATATTTACTTTCAGTTATTCATCTGATTTGAAATTAAAATTGAATAGTATAATTTATCTAAACTGAACTTTAAAATTCAAATTCTTTTAATTTGTGTCAGGGTGGGTTCAATAAGACTCATAATTTAGTGTCAATGCCTGAAGCCATAGTTGAAGTAACAATTTTAACATTGGTACATCGTATAAACATACAAAATGCATTGTTCACGAACACAAATCATAGTTTAAAATTTCCTAACTAAATTAATCAGAACTGAGCGATGTTTATGAGGTGCGGGAATCATTATGTTCAGCCAAATAAGTCACTTCGCATGTCACTTTTATCCATATGGCATATAATAGTTTTTATTTGAAACATTTTCTACACTTCGCTCTTACAACTCGATCTTTAACTACTGGATACATTTTTTTTTCAAAAACTCTTCCTAACTGATGACACTGATAGGGGAAACTTACGCTTACTGATGACACTAAAATGTGACACTGACAGATGATACTGACAGATGACACTGTCAGATGAGACTAAGAACTGAACTCGTTCTACTGCCACTAAAAAACGTCACTAATATTTCATTTCAGGAAGCTAAAGATCGTTACCAAATAACTCAGATCGATTCAACCGTAAGAAAATTTTATTTTATATTTGTGCTACTTTAATTTTATACCAGGGCCTGGCTAAGGATATCAAAGGCATGATTTTTGTATAATTTAAATTACTAGTAGTAACTTTGATCCATGTTGAAGCAAAAGAAGATTTAGATGAAATAAGCTAAGAATTTTGTGTGTGGGGTGGAACCTTCGCCTCTGATATGGGCCTCGTCTGACACGGTATTGTCTTACCTGGGCATTGTGTGACATGGCAATTTTATTAGCTGGGCCTTGGCTGACATTGGCAATTTCTTAGCTGGGTATTTTCAGACGTGGACTTTGTGTTTGCTTGACATTGTCTGACATGGGCCTTGTCTGACATAGGCATAGACTGACGTAGTAGGCCTTGTCTGACATAGGCATAGACTGACGTAGTAGGCCTTGTCTGACATAGGCATAGACTGACGTAGTAGGCAATGTCTCACATGGACTTCTTTTTCATGAAAATAACGTTACGGTGATTGTCTGGGAAGGGGGAGGGGGAATCATCTTTCGATAAAATATTTGACGGAACTCCAATATTTCATTGCAGGCAGCTCAAGATGATGACCAACCAACCAAGTCCGAATTATACGTAAGGAATTCTTATTTTATCTTTGGGCTACCGTAAATATATACTAGGAGCTATCCTAAAATATCAATATTGAGATTATTTCTTATTTAATTTCGTTGTTGCTTTTTTGCCAACTTTAAAGTATTTTTATGTTTACGAAAAATAATCGAACATTTTAGACTTTCAACGGGCAGTTTCTTGATCATAAAAAGTTTATGGTTTACTTTTTATTATGCATCTTCAATTCAATTTTAGATAAGACATTTGACAAGTGCCAATATTTCTTTGCAGGCAGCTAAAGATGACGACCTAAACTCCCAGTCTGATTCAAGCGTAAGAAAATCTTACTTCATATTTTTGTTAAAGTGCATGTATGCTATGGGCTGACCAAAAATATAGAGGTTTTTCCATTTTAAAAAAAATATTTGCAATAATCTTGATCTAGGCTGAAGTAATGGACGAGTGCAAGAAGATGATTCGAAATGTGTGTGCAGTGGGGAATATGTTAATGCATTGTCTTACACAGGCATTATCTGATACAGGAATTGTTTTTTCTGGGCATTGTCTTGCACGAGCTTTGATTTGGACCTTAAGAAAAACTTCTTTAATTTTGGATATACCGTAAGTGTTTAGCAGAGGCACGCAAAGGAAACAAAATTTAAGATCTTTCCTTGGTAATATTGTTGTGATCACGTTGTCCAATGTTGAATTACTTGTGATTTGTAAGAAATAAGATTGGTGGGGGGGGGGGGACTTAGCCTAATACGTGGACATAGACTGGCATGGGCATATTTGAACCTGACCATTGTCTGATAAGAGCATATTGGGACTTTGTCATTGTCCGGCATGGACATAGTGGGACGTTGTCAATGTCAGACATGGGCATCTTCTTATGAAAATTCGGCATCCTTCCGTCTCGCGAGACGATGGTGCATCACCGTTGGGTTGGGTTGCATTTTCTCGCGTGGCTGTGCAGTCCTATCCGTGAATGACAGTCTTTACCACAGTTTTTACACACGAGTTCTGTGCATCCAAATGTTTTGGCCTTTCTCCTAGCTCTTCTGTCTGCAGCCTCCTCCATTCTTCCCTCCTCGGCTACTATGACGCCCTCTTTGACAACCGTGCGCCACGTAGAACGGTCATCTGCCTTACACTCCCAGTCGCTTGTATGGATTTTGGCTGCTTTCATGTCCCTTTGACAGACATCTTTAAAACGCAAGCGTGGACGACCTGTTTTCCTCTTTCCTGAAGCAAGTTCACCATATAGGAGGTCCTTCGGGATTCGGCCGGGGCTCATTCTTTTAACATGTCCTAGCCATCTCAGGCGTCTTTCGCTAAGAATTGAGAACATGCTGTGGGTATTGGCACGCATTAGGACCTCACTATTAGGCACCTTGTCTTGCCATTTAATACCAAGGATACGTCGCAGGCATCGCAAATGGAAGGTGTTAAGCTTGCGCTCTTGGGATGTGTAGGTGGTCCATATCTCGCTCCCATATAGTAGTGTACTGATGACACAGGCTCGATAAACACACAGCTTGGTTTTCTCCGTTAGCTTGGTGTTTTGCCAGACACGCTTATTTAGTGTGGCCATTGTGGCAGCTGCCTTACCAATTCTACTATTTATCTCTTCTTCAATGGACAGTGTATTGGAGACCGTGGACCCCAAGTAGGTGAAGCTGTCTACAACCTCCAAGTTTTCATTATCAATTCTTATGAAAATAACAGTATGGTTAACTAATTTGCTATTTACTAGATACAACCCATCTTGTAGCATACGCCGCAGATCATTTTTAGATAGTGCAAAGAACGAGGGGGTTGGTTACGGACACACAACAGTAATAGGAAGCAAACAACGCAAGTGAACATCGGGGTAAGGTGGGGGGGAGAGAAATCGCCAACCAAGTGTTGGTCTTGAAACATGCACACTGTGGTTGTTGTTACTTGCCTTCTCCTCCCCACGCCCCCACCCTTTCATACCATTCCTTGTCAAGCATAATCTGTGATTGGTCGACCCTAGCGAGAGTCATTCGACATGCTTATTTGCACTCTTCTTATGCTTTTTTCTGGTTAATTATGTTTATAGATTTTCAGTCATCGTTAAAAGATTTGACCAACTCGCATATTTCCTTCCAGGAGGCTGAAGACGATGACCAACAAACCAAGTCTGATAAAATCGTAAGAAAATCTCTTTTTCTATCATGTTCGCTACCTAAGTGTATACTAGGAGCTGACCAAGATCTGCGACATGTTATCTTCAACGTCCTGGTCATTGAACATTTAAAGTTGTCCTCTTAATTGTATTACAGATCATGAAACTGTGTCCACAGTGTAATGTAGTGATAAAATTACACTGTAAAGTACACCGAAGCTTTTAACTTTAATCCATCGAGTTGGGTTAAAGTTTTTTTTCTTCAGAGGAATAGAACTATCCGCATTGAATACATTAGAGCTTTCTAATTAGAAAGTTAACGAACGAACGAGAAGTACGTATTTATAGGCCGCGGCAAGAGAATTGTGTCCTGATGTGTCTTTATCAAGAGCTCACCTGCTTCAGAAGAGAGAATCCTTTAATTCAATTAAACTTGCACCTGTTCGGTAACTTCCTAGACCTAGAAAATGTTGTTAATGTGTATTTTTATTTTAATGAAACAGATAATTATGATGTGAAATGTATATGACACTCTTTCAGTGGCGTAGCGAGGGGGCAAGGGGTGCAAATGCCCGGGCGGCACTTTGCTAGGGGCGGCTAATTCCTGGTAGTTAATTAGTTTCTAAGAAAGAGTTGATAAGAAAGTCAAGTTTGTTATCGAAAAAAAAGAAAAACCAAATAAGAAATTTAGAACACAAATAAAGGAAATGATTCAAATTTTCGACTGTCAAAACTAAAAACTCCTTATTGGATTTAAATTCTTCTGATACTAATGCTACTTTACTGAAAAGTACTTAGGTAGTATGATAGTGTAACACTGAAGTAGTTGCCGCTTGAATGATTCTTAAAACTTGACAGCCGCTCTTGTTATAAAAGCAAAACTTACTGTTCATACAACATAGGCAAATCGAAATCTCGGAACTGCACATTGTGTGCAAAGAGTGGGGGGGGGGGGGGNTTGGGCGACTAATGCCTCGTTAATATAGTCAAAGATGAAATTGCGTTAAAATAAAGTGTAATAAAATAAAATAGAGAAAAGATTTTTTAAAAATAAATAAGTAACGAATCTATATTATATATATGAACGTTTCTATGCCAGAACTTCAAACTCACTTATGAAGCTTAAATCTTCTGATACTAATGCTACTGAATAGTAAAACTTCGGGGCTGAATTAGTGTAAAGATATGACAATATCGTTCTGGTATATATAATTGATTCAAGTTTGATTTTAACATAATAAAAAACACGAAAAAATTGTTGGTGTACTTACATGGTTTATTCTACCAAAAACATTCTTATTTTTATTTTAAAGTCTTTCATTTGAAGCATCAACAAAAATAATGAACACAATTGTTTGTTTAATAAAATTGAAACTTTGCACGCATATATCCAAACGTAGCCATCCATGATCAAGTGCTCAAAAATTTTTGGATTATGAAAAAAATTAATCGGATAAAATTGATTTGACAAAGAACAATAAGTAGTAAAAGAGGAAGGAAAAGTTTGTTGGGCGTTTTTGTTAGAATTTTTGACATTACTAAATCGTGACAAAATTAATTGTTTTTTTCGGTCACAGAAAGGACAATACTGTTGCAAATAAAGGCAATATTCAAGAACCAATGCAATTGCTTGCTAAGTACGATCGAGCACTCCATGAACATCGTGTTAAAAAAAGGTTTTAAAAACTTTTATCTAAAATGGAAACTGAGCTCATAACAATTTTAAGAGATGTAGATCGCACATATTCATCTTTCTTCCAGAAATGTTACCCAATATTGTTCCATTGTATACGATAGCTCTTCATTTATTTGACATTTTCACCAAACATATACAGTTGTGGGATATGTAACGATTGAAATTTTTTTTAAAAGTAGACATTGTAGAATCCTTCAAACATAACATTGAAGTAAAAGTGAATCTGCTTACGACATTTCTGCAATGATTATAGTAAATGGCATTATTAAAATAATAGACTGCAGAGGATCATCATGTGTTAATACATCTTCTAACTGGCTTGAAAGTATAGAGGTGTTTAAGATAGACGCAATAGCATAAAATCTCACTAAAAAAAGTTTGCTCAATCAGTTCATTAAATATAATTTGTGTACATGATAATCCAACTGAATTATCTATTTTAGTACACTAGACGACGTTACGAGTTCTTGCTCATGCCCATACACAGTTTGGAATATCTAATTACTTTAAAAGCAATGCTTCAGGAAACAATGTGAATATACCATAGAGTCATTTTTAAGATTATTTTGAAACTATAGAAAAACTGACAGAGGCCGAAAAAAAAGCTCATGAGACTTGGTCTTAAGTCATGCAAGTTATTAAAATAGCTTCTCTAAAATTCATTTAATGAAAAATTAATTACGATAAATAACGATTTCACCAAAATTGTCTAATATCTTTTGCTATTTCAATTTTGGCTATTGAGCATGGCAAGGCTGAAAAGATTGTGCCATCGGGGCAAACAGAAAATTTCAATTTTATTCTAGAGATAAAGCATTTCTTTTTAACTCTACCGTAAACAATTATAAAGACATAATTACTTTCTAATAAAAACGATCAGTTCTCTACAGCGTTAACATGTATTTAGGGGGCGGAAACTTTTGGTTCTGCCCAGGGCGGCACATACCCAAGCTACGCCGCTGCACTCTTTACAAAGACAACTCCTCGTCGTGGGGAAAAAACTGCCCTTCTCCTATCAACTTTATCCCATTCTTACATTTAAAGTTATATTAAAAATAACGGACATGCCGCAAAAACTGATCGTTTAAAAGTGGAAACAAATGTCGTATAAATCTAAGGTTTTGGCAATAGTATTATGGGTGATATAACATGTAAGTGTATAATAAGCTAAACTTGAATATGCGATAAAGCATCTAATTTCAACCGAATAAATAAGAAAGAACAACTTTTTTGGTTGCGGGGTCGAAATTTATTTATAATTAATCATCACTGATTGATAAATTATTTTTTTTTCGATGTCTCAAAGGAAAACAAAAAAACAGCAGACAATAAAGAATCAAGTGACTCTTCTTTTCGAAAGGTAAGATCGCCAAGTTTAAGATTATCCTATATGCGTCCTTCAAACTAAATCAATCTGTTTAGTATTCGACATTGTAGAGAGTAGAAAGAAAGAGGTTTATTATCCTCTTATGAAAGATAAAGAAAACATTCAAACTGTCACCAGACCAACAATTAATAACTCATTTACTGGGATGTCTGTGTCACCAGACTAACAATAACTCATTTACTGGGATGTCTGTGTCACCAGACCAACAATTAATAACTCATATACTGGGATGTCGGTGTCACCAGACTAACAATAACTCATTTACTGGGATGTCTGTGTCACCAGACTAACAATAACTCATATACTGGGATGTCTGTGTCACCAGACTAACAATAACTCATATATTGGGATGTCTGTGTCACCTGACTAACAATAACTCATATACTGGGATGTCTGTGTC
>MUZC01004612.1:778211-813703 GCA_002072015.1 Radix auricularia | reverse complement strand
CCTATGACTGACAGACAGTGGGCCTATGACTGACAGACAGTGGGCCTATGACTGACAGACAGTGGGCCTATGACTGACAGACTATGGCCCTACGACTGACAGACAGTGGCCCTATGACTGACAGACAGTAGACCTATGACTGACAGACAGTGGGCCTATGACTGACAGACAGTGGCCTTATGACTTACAGACAGTGGACCTATGACTGACGGACAGTGGGCCTATGACTGACAGACAGTGACCCTATGACTGACAGACAGTGGGCCTATGACTGACAGACAGTGGCCTTATGACTAACAGATGGTGAACCTATGACTGAAAAACAGTGGACCTATGACTGATAGTCACTGGACCTATGACTGACAGACACTGGACCTACGACTGACAGACACCGGACCTATGACTGAAAAACAATGGACCTATGACTGACAGATAGTGCACCTATGACTGACAGATGGTGGACCTATGACTGACAGATGGTGAACCTATGACTGAAAAACAGTGGACCTATGACTGACAGTCACTGGACCTATGACTGACAGACAGTGGGCCTATGACTGACAGACAGTGGGCCTATGACTGACAGACAGTGGGCCTATGACTTACAGACAGTGGCCCTATGACTGACAGACAGTGGCCCTATGACTGACAGACAGTGGCCCTATGACTGACAGATGGTGAACCTATGACTGACAGACAGTGGACCTATGACTGACAGATGGTGAACCTATGACTGACTGACAGTGGGCCCATGACTGACAGACAGTGGACCTATGACTGACAGATGGTGAACCTATGACTGACAGACAGTGGGCCTATGACTGACAGACAGTGGGCCTATGACTGACAGACAGTGGGCCTATGACTGACAGACAGTGGCCCTATGACTAACAGATGGTGAACCTATGACTGAAAAACAGTGGACCTATGACTGACAGTCACTGGACCTATGACTGACAGACACTGGACCTATGACTGACAGACACCGGACCTATGACTGAAAAACAATGGACCTATGACTGACAGACAGTGGACCTATGACTGACAGATGGTGGACCTATGACTGACAGTTGGTGAACCTATGACTGAAAAACAGTGGACCTATGACTGACAGTCACTGGACCTATGACTGACAGACACTGGACCTATGACTGACAGACACTGGACCTATGACTGAAAACATATGGACCTATGACTGACAGACAGTGGACCTATGACTAACAGATGGTGGACCTATGACTGACAGATGGTGAACGTATGACTGAAAAACAGTGGACCTATGACTGACAGTCACTGGACCTATGACTGACAGACACTGGACCTATGACTGACAGACACTGGACCTATGACTGAAAAACATTGGACCTATGACTGACAGACAGTGGACCTATGACTGACAGATGGTGAAACTATGACTGAAAAACAGTGGACCTATGACTGACAGTCACTGGACCTATGACTGACAGACACTGGACCTATGACTGACAGACACTGGACCTATGACTGAAAAACAATGGACCTATGACTGACAGACAGTGGACCTATGACTGACAGATGGTGGACCTATGACTGACAAATGGTGGACCTATGACTGAAAAACACTGGACCTATGACTGACAGACAGTGGACCTATGACTGAAAAACAGTGGTTCTATGACTGTCAGTGGACCTATGATTGACTGACGGTGGACCTATGATTGACAGACAGTGGCCCTATGATTGACAGACAGTCAACCTATGACTAACCAATCGTTAATTTTTGTCGGGTAAGTGACCGACAGCTGAGTATTGACTGATTGACGAACTGTTGACCTTCACTAACAAAAACTACAGACAGACATTCGAACCATACATAAATATAGCTATATAAGCGATACAGTTAATCTTAGACTGACCGACACTTGACCCATAGCTGACCAAGAAATATTAGACGACCGAACGACAATCCCAACAAAGTTACTTTATAGTTTCAAACCAGATAAAAATGATCGTAAATTAAACTAGGCTTAAAATCTTCTTCAAGTTGGTTTATAGATCTAGGTATTTTAGTTTGATATAAGTTTTTTAATGTTTGTTAACTTGTCATTTTTTTCTTCCTTGTTTTCGTGGAGCACCAATCTATCAAAGTCTTGGGCACATTATTACCCTGTGCACCAATCTATCAAAGTCTTTAGCACATTACTACACTGTGCACCAATCTATAAAAGTCTTAGGCACATTAATACTCTGTGCACCAATCTATCAAAGTCTTTAGCACATTACTACACTGTGCACCAATCTATCAAAGTCTTTAGCACATTACTACACTGTACACCAATCTATCAAAGTCTTAGGCACATTACTACACTGTGCACCAATCTATCAAAGTCTTAGGCACATTACTACACTGTGCACCAATCTATCAAAGTCTTAGGCACATTAATACACTGTGCACCAATCTATCAAAGTCTTAGGCACATTACTACACTGTACACCAAAATTTTAATAAATTAATACATTGCAGTGCAACCAGATATCTCAAAGACAAATACTTTCTTTTTGCTAATATCTTTTCAGGAGACCTTAGCAATTCTGTCAGTTGACGATGTACTTGACACGATGTGTCCTCTTGCTGGCTGCTGTCGCCTTGTGCTGTTTGGTGCTGGCGGTGAGTAGTCTTTATTATGTCATGTGCTGTGCAATGTTGCGAAATGAACTCGTAGCCATATACTTTAAAAGTCAAGTTATTGTTACTATGAAAGATGTATGTGCTTTAAGGCTTAAGAGTAAAGTGTATCTAATTTTATAAAATTTGATATTTTAAAATAAAAAATTAATAAGGATTCAGTACTCTTTTTAGGACAATTTCCTTTGTTATTTTCAATCTGATATGAAATTAAAAATGTTCTAAAATGAACTTTATATGAAATCATATTCTTTTTATTGCGAGGAAATGGACTAAATAATATTTGATCACTATGTTTAGCATCAGGGGCGAATACCGTAGCCGATGTATCAATATTAAGCATGGTAATGCTTGTAAATATAAATTTTGTTCAAGAATAAAAATCTGAACTACGCCAAGTTGATGCTGTTTTGGTCAAGTCAAGTTTATTCAAATAAGTTACTTCGCATGTCACATTTATTCAAGCGTCGTACATCAATGAACCATTTTCTACATTTTGCTCTTTCAACTCGTTCCCTCACTTGCACTGGCAGATGTCACTGACAGATCACACAGACAGATGGCAGAGACAGATTACATAGACAGATGACACTAACAGATGACACAGACAGATGACAAACACTTGATGACGTGGACAGATGACAGAGACAGATGACACTGACATATGGCACATGTATATGTCACTGACAGATGATACTAGCAGATGATAGTGATAAATGACACTGACATGGGACAATGACTGCTGGCAATGGCAGACGACACTGACAAACTACATTTAAGAACTGTACCACACAACCGTCACTATAAACGTCATCACTATCCACCTTCCAGGCAGCTGAAGACGATGACCAACAAGACCAGACCGATGCAACAGTAAGAAAATCTTATTTTATATTTGTGCTGCCGTAAGTGTATACCAGGGACTGGCTAAGAATATGACTATTGAAATGTTTCCTTATTTAAAATCGTTGTGGTCACTTTCACCAAATTGGAAGTCATTGAGGTGGGCATGAACTAAGATCAGAACTATGTGTGTGCGTGGAGGGGAAACCTTATCTTCTGACAATAACATTGTCTGACCCAGTCATTGTCTTACATGGGCATTGCCTCACATGGGCTTCTTCATAAAAATAACGGTATGGTTCACTAATTAATTCTGTATGTTCAGTTAGTTGTAGATAAGCCATTAGACAACCTCAATATTTCCTTCCAGGCAGACCAAGATGATGACCAACCAACCCAGAACGATTCAAACGTAAGAGAATCTTATTTAATAATTGTGCTACATTACGTGCATGCTAGTGGATTACCGAGGATATGAATGTTGAGATTTACTTATTTAAATTACCTTTAGTATTCACTTAGATCGAGGTTTAGAATCTTTGAGGTTTGCGAGAATTAAGATTTTAATTGGTGGGAAGTAACTTAGCGTCTCACACGGAAAGTTTCTTTATCTGAATAAGGAATTGGTTAATTATTTATTTGACATGTTAGGAAATAGACAAGACACTTATCAGACTCCAATATCTCCTTACAGCCAGCTCAAGATGATGACCAACCAACCCAGTCCGATTCAAACGTAAGAAAATTAATATTGTTGCTACCATAAGTGTATCATAGGGACTCTCTCAGAATATGTATGAGGGGATTTTTTTTCCTTATTCAAAATCCTTGTATTTACTTCGTGCAAGGTTAAAGCATTTGATGTGTGAGAAAAGTAAGATTTGAATTTGAGCGGGCCTGGGGCTCTTAGACTATGCAAGCGACATTTTATTACATAGGCATTGTCTGACATTGACATTATCTGACATGGACATTTTCTAATACTGACATTTTATGTTTTAGGCATTGTCTGACATGTACATTGTGTGACGTGGACATTGTTTAAAATAGGCATTGACTGACATGGACATTGTGGGACATGGACATTGTATGACGTGGACGTTGTCTGACTTAGACATTGTCTGTCCTGGGCATTTGTTCATCGAAATAATGGTATGGCTATTTTTTTTAATTATGTCTCATCAGTCGTAGATACTACATTTGACAAACTCCAATATTTCCTTCCAGGTAGCTGAAGACGATGATCAACAAAGCAAGTCCGATTCAACCGTAAGAAAATCTTATTTTTTATTTTATTTTTTTTATTATTTTTTTTATTTATTTTTTTTTTTGTGAGGAGGAGGAGTGAGAGGGCGGTAAATTTGTTCAAACTTAAACTTCAATTATTATGCAAACTTCTTTTTTGTCGATGTCTCCCAGGAAAACGAAAGTGCAGCGGACAATAAAGAATCAAGTGACTCAGCGTTTCAAAAGGTGAGATCCCAGCCTAAGTGTATTTACTTTCTCGTCCCCGAAGAGCAGCAGCGAATATTCCTTGACGTCTACGTACTTAAAAGAGTCCCTTAGACACCTACCTCTATGCTGACCCCATTGCTCTAGTAGACCTCACGCATGGCAAAGTTCACATATATGCCTGGTTCCATATCTCGGTGCAGTGGCGTCACTGGGGGTGTAGTGAGGGCGGGCCGCCACGGGTGACCCCATCGCTCTAGTAGACCTCACGCATGGCAAAGTTCACATATAGGCCTGGTTCCATATCTCGGTGCAGTGGCGTCACTGGGGGTGTATTTAGGGCGGGCCGCCACGGGTGACACCATCGCTCTGATGCCTGGTTCCATATCTCGGTGCCCAGTGTTTCTCGGTCAAACTCTCTTCCGTTTTTATTGTATGGTTTGCCTTGTTGTGTTGGATCTCTTCTTCAATTGACTTCTGAAATTTCCTAATCCACAATTTTAAGTAGTTGATTCTGTACGGCCAGTAAATTCCGAAGATCCTTCTTATTGAGTCATTGATAAAGTGCTGAATACTCTTCATGTTTACACCCGTAGACCTCAAAGTCTCAACCACATGAAGTTGAAGCTCCAAATCTTTAGGCTACAAATTTTGTAATATGAAAACCCAGACATTCTTGAGTTTTTGAAAGGTAAACCGTGCCTTCAAAGCCCTAAAGCAGCATCCGCCCAACCTTGTCTGTCCCACCTTGTCTGTCCCACCTTGCCTGTCCCACCTTGCCTGTCCCACCTTGCCTGTCCCACCTTGCCTGTCCCACCATGCCTGTCCCACCATGCCTGTCCCACCTTACCTGACCCACCTTACCTGTCCCGCCTTACCTGTCCCACCTTACCTGTCCCACCTTGCCTGTCCCACCTTGCCTGTAGCGCCATGACTGTCTCAACTTCCTACCTCAATTTGCTTGTCTGAAAGTTATCAATATGAACAAGGCTCGTCAGTTCCTTGAGTGATCTTAGATCTTCAAGCTTATTGGGTGCTTCAATGATGTAATCCAGATAGATGGAATCATTAACTAACTTTCATATTGACAAGTAAAGACCAAAACATTAGGCAAAAAAAAAAAAAAAAGATCAATCGAAACTTTTGACCATAAAACTAACGATAGACATTAAATTTAGCCAAAAATTAATGAAGACCATTCAATAGAAAAATTATTAATATTTATAGTGAAATTTTTTTGCAAGGAAGAAATTTATATTGTAGAATACAGAAATATTATTTCATATTAGTTAAAACATACGTACGAAAAACTTTGAAAAATATGTTTTAAATTTTTTACTGCAATGAGAACCATGACCAATTTGTCTATCCGAACTTCTAGAACAAAATTGACATTAATTTTTTACTCGATTAAATTTTGATTTTTTTTTCCCTAGATCAAAGACGGATCATGTGATCTGAAGGACTGGATGAAGGCGGTGAGTGACAGGGTTAACAAAATGTCATTGACATGACCTGTGGGAAGTGAGAGACAGGGCTACCAACAAGGCATTGAAATGACTTGTGGGCAGTTGTCAAAATATTTACACATGTAAACATCAATTTAACGTGTCAGAAATACGCGGCTAAAATAGCCAAGTTATATGTAGCAGACATTAAGACAGAAATACGCGGGTAAAATAGCCAAGTTATATGTAGCAGACAATAAGACAGAAATACGCGGGTAAAATAGCCAAGTTATATGTAGCAGACAATAAGACAGAAATACGCGGCTAAAATAGCCAAGTTATATGTAGCAGACATTAAGACAGAAATACGCGGCTAAAATAGCCAAGTTATATGTAGCAGACAATAAGACAGAAATACGCGGCTAAAATAGCCAAGTTATATGTAGCAGACATTAAGACAGAAATACGCGGCTGAAATAGCCAAGTTATATGTAGCAGACAATAAGACAGAAACGTTCACTAACATGAGGTGGGAGATTTACATGAAATGTGACTCTTAAATTAAATATGATGGTTACATGAAATATGACAGTTACATGTAATTTACAGGTAAATGAAATGTGACAGTTAAATGAAACAACACGGTAACATGAAATGTAAAATTGAAATGAAACGACACGGTAACATGAAATGTGACAGTTAAATGAAATGAGACCGTTATATTGAAGTAGACATGTACATGAAATATAACAATTACATGAAATGTGTCAGCTACATGAAATGTGTCAGCTACAACAAAGGCAAAGAATATCAGGCTCATTGTTACTGTTTCTTTCTATCTTTGCTTACCAGCGGTTAGCATACATAACAATGATATAATTTATTTCAGGGTAAAGAAAGGTGTGGCTTCAAACATCCGGTAAGTTCTTTGGTTAGTGGCTACATACAAGGCTTGTCTTTCTCACCATGGTATTGTATACTAACATCTTTCTCAGCACGGTGTTGTGTACTGTTTGTGATTAACACAAGGCTCGTCTTTCCCACCACGGTTTTGTATACTAACATGTCTTTCTCACCATGGTATTGTATACTGTCGGGAATTTAGGGCGGTTAGAGCGCCAGAATATGTTTGGCCTTTGAGGTGCCGCTGGACTAACGGGCGAGTCCAGATGACCAGAGGAGCGAACTTGGGAATCAAAGGACATAGGAACTGCGAACGAGGCTTTGAAGACGGGAGCTGTAGGTAGATGACAGGAGCCGACGAGGAAAGGGGGGGATTACTGACCATTACGTCAAACCAACCCACCCCGTCTTACCTAGGGGTGGTACAAGATGATTGACAGTTGACTTTCGGACGGTTGGGGTTGGGAGTCTGGGGGCGGAGCCTGGAATGGATTAATGCTCGGACTGAGACTCACATAGACAGACAGGTAGGGAGACACACGTTGGGACACACACGAACGGAGAGATGTAACCTTAGGTAGAGAATGATAGTAAAAAAAAAGAAGGAAATGAAATAAACAGATATTGTAGTAGTTCTTGAGTCGTTGAGTTGGTGTTTAAAATGTAACCAAGTATGTGCAGATGGAGAACTAGAGTGCAAGTACATAGAGACAATTAACCTAAGAGCAACCCGGGAGTTCCACAAATCCCTTGGTTGTTCTATGTTTATCTATCCTTATCTACTCTCACTGTTATTCTGCTCTTCACAAACTTGGTTAATTATTCTTAAAACACTGAACACCAAGGCAGAATCTACAATTAATTACTTTTAATCACTTAACTTCTGTACATTCATTATTCGTACATCTCTCTAACACTTGCGTCTATCTACCTATATCGCCTACTTCCTAACTCCTTGTCTCTGCCTACCTCTCTGACTGTGTGAGTCGCAGTCCGAGCGTTCGTCCATTCCAGGCTCCGCCCCCAGACTCCCAACCCCAACCGTCCGAAAGTCAACTGTCAATCATCTTGTACCACCCCTATGTAAGACGGGGTGGGTTGGTTTGACGTAATGGTCAGTAATCCCCCCTTTCCTCGTCGGCTCCTGTCATCTACCTACAACTCCCGTCTTCAAAGCCTCGTTCACAGTTCCTATGTCCTTTGATTCCCAAGTTCGCACCTCTGGTCATCTGGACTCGCCCGTTAGTCAAGCGGCACCTCAAAGGCCAAACATATTCTGGCGCTCTAACCGCCCTAAATTCCCGACACAACTAACAAGTCTCTCTCACCACGATACCGTATACTAACACCTCTCTCTCACCACGGTATCCCAATAGAGGGGAGTATTTTACTTCAATGCGATTTTTAAGACATTGTTTCTTTACTTTCTCATTCTTGCTACAATTACAACCTCTAATTTAAACTCTTATGTGTTATTATTTCTCTTATTCACCATAATTTCATTTCATATCTTCACTCAGTCATCTCCTTTTATTTATTGACTTTTCTCGTGGATTTAGACTTGGGAATATTAAGTCAAGGTGATCTACTCTGTTTTCGTCATGAAAGTATTGAATTCTCCAATGTCTTATAATGGCCCTCGTGAATATATCAGTTTAAAACAAACGTATTCTACCCGTTTATATTAAAATTGCACGAATAGCACAAACTATTTGGTTAGCCATACATAATTTTTTAAAGAGATATTTTGCCTAAAATACCATTCTGTGTTACAGAAAAACGGGTCACAAGAATATTGCCAAGAGGTAAGTTGATAGTCTATAATAAAACTGTAAAATGATTTAAGTAGCTTTAGCCATGTTGTGGTAGCAGATTGCCAAAAAAAAACCACCGTCAGCTTTCAAACAATCCAGGAAAGGTTTGTTTGTTGTTTGTTTTTTTTTTTTTTTTAAAGATGAAGCTAACACTCCATGACATCAGAGGACAACACAAATGGCTCAAGTTTAATTTAGTTTGAACTAAGAATAAACATCTGAGCAAGCGTCTGAATTGTAATTCTCCAAAACTTTTATAAAATATAACAGCTGACTAGGCAGGGAATGTAGAATTAATTATTTTTAAAATGCATACATAAATACAGGCTGAGCCTCTACGTGCATAAATAAAGAAAGATAAAACAAACAAAAAAGATAAGTTCCGAACACGAATTAAATTATCTGTTAAAATTACGTTTCAAATCATACAGGTAAAAATTTTAAGGAATTTGGAGGTAGTCTACTTTAAATTACGCTCTATTTTGCTGCGTAATTTAGATCTAGATCTAGGTCTAGACTATATCAATTTTTAAAATATTATTTTCAAAAATATTTCATACTCTCATAAATTTGTGATATTCCTTTCATTTTCAGAAGTTTAAGAACGAATGGAAAAAGAGATTTTGCAAGAAATGTGTAAGTATAAATTTCTTTCTCCATTTAATGTATCATATACTTCATTCTAGCTACATTGGCTGATACTTTTGACTAAGAAAATAAGATTTATGTAATATTAGAGTAATAGATTTTTAAGTTGGTGAGAAGTCAATAAAAACCAAGACAGGCAGAAAGAAAGAAATAAGACTAAAAAACAAGAAAAAAGAAAGACAAAAACCCAAACACTGGAAGATATAATTGAAACATTACTCAATGGCAGATAAAAAAAAACAACAAATAACATAATACCAAAAAAAATCACACATCACACAATGACAAGTAGAAATAACACAGCATACAACGGCATGCAAACATTTATTCCTAAAATATTTTTATGATGTATACGTAAGAGCAATATCCTAACAGTTGATGTATAAGTAAAGGTAATGTGCTAACAAGAAGTACGAGTCATGTCCGAACTGTTGTATAAGTTAGAGTAATGTCCTAACAGTTGATGGCTTAGAATCCCAGCGGTCAAGAGTTAACAATTAACAAATGTTTTATATAAGCTTTTTTTTAAATGTTAGTTAATTGCTAAGGTATTATCAGGATTGTCCATGGGAATGTTTTTCCCATCGGATTCCCATGGAAAAAGTCCCATGGGATGGGATGGGATGGGACAGGCATAAATATCCCTGGAATGGGATGGGACAGAAAATATGTCCCATGGACAAGCCTTGGTATTATCGTGTGTGTGTGTGGGGGGTCTAGTACAGATAACATCAATAGGTTGAATATAACAAAATAATCAATATCATAAACATGTGACACTAAGAAAATCAAAGATTTCAAAAAATGAGACAAAAGATGTTGTTTCATGTTCAACATGTGTGTTGTTTTATAAGACAAAATCAATTGAACTTGTACGTTGACTTTCAGGACAGATTGAACAATGGAGAAAAGCTTGAAGACGAGCCCAGCTCTTTTAGTAAGGTAGGAGTAATGTTATTGGAATCTGTGGAAACTCACTGAGTGTGACGTCAGGTCAGGTTGTCAGGATGTCATGTCATTTTGTGTGTGACATCAGGACAGATTGTCAGGATGTCATGTCATTTAGTATGTGACATCAGGTCCGGTTTTTAGGATGTCATGTCACTTTGTGTGCTACATCTGGTGCAATCAGTTAGGATGTCATGTCACTTTGTGTGCTACATCTGGTGCAGTCAGTTAGGGTGTCATGTCACTTTGTGTACTACATCTGGTGCAGTCAGTTAGGGTGTCATGTCACTTTGTGTGCTACATCTGGTGCAGTCAGTTAGGATGTCATGTCACTTTCTGTGCTACATCTGGTGCAGTCAGTTAGGATGTCATGTCACTTTGTGTGCTACATCTGGTGCAGTCAGTTAGGATGTCATGTCATTTTGTGTGCTACATCAGGTGCAGTCAGTTAGGATGTAATGTCTTTTTGTGTGCTACATCTGGTGCAGTCAGTTAGGATGTCATGTCACTTTGTGTGCTACATCTGGTGCAGTCAGTTAGGGTGTCATGTCTTTTTGTGTGCTACATCTGGTGCAGTCAGTTAGGGTGTCATGTCACTTTGTGTGCTACATCTCGTGCAGTCTGATAAGATGCAATGACATATTCTTTACCTCAGAATAAGTTATATGTAGTGAAGTTTTAGTGGCGACGGATGACTAAAAACACTTAATTAGAAGATGCAGTTTTTAATATTGATATTCCTAGGCCAATGCAGAATTGTTGACGATGCTGTCAAAAATAACATTGCTTCAAGAATAAAGGATTATAATGTATAATATTTATATTATCGTCTAATAAAATTATTTGCTCTTTTATTAAAAATGTACTGCAATTTCTTGGCTACAATTGTCATCAATAAACGAAATTAATTGTAAAAAAACAGTTACTCTATGACTGTCTCCTGCACGGGGTAGCGAAGATGATTTCAACAAATACTTTTGTTATACTGAAAATCCTACATGTGGAAGAAAATCAGCAGTCCCGAGCCTGCGCTCTTCATGGGGCTTCCCGAAAACCCCCCTCAGCCCTCTGGCCCCCTAAGGGACGTAAAGACTGAGAAGCCCCCCCCCGGAGCAGTCGCTGCTACAAGCGGCCGCCTGGGCGTCCAGGACACTAGGTCGAAAACGCCTCCCACTAAAGTGTGCCTCCCGAGGGAGGTGTGGAATTTCCTACTGTGATTCGCTATCAACATAGTATCACTCCGGCGCCACCACGGCAGAGCTAACGAGTCTCAATTATTTAGATCGCCGCAAATCGTGGGATCATCACTGACCTGCCTAGGGTTTAACCCCCACCGGAAGGTTTCCTCAGAGCTGGCGACCAAAAGCGTTTCCTAGCGGTTGCTATTCCGTGCTGGCGCTCCTGGCCCTAAACCGGCACCGCTCAACAGCGTTGCTAGTTAATTGAGGGGGACGAAACGGTCGCTTCAGACCCTCAACGGGTACTTTGGTTTTCATCATCGGCATTACATCTAAATGCTTTGCCTAAGATCCGTACAGCGAGAAGGGGTGACCTCTACGTGGTTCGACAGACGAGTAGGGCCGTGGAGCAGACCACGACCTGAAACCGACAAACCCCTGGCTTGGACAGCCGAAGACCGTTGTTAGGTGTTAGGTGCTAGTCATATATGATTACAGTCGTTTGTTATACTAAATAACTTTTATCTTCTCAGTGGTTATTACCGTATTCAAAACGTGCGCCTCTACTTACTACATATTGTAGTCAACATATGACTCATTGATACCGATATCCTGACAAAGACAAATAATCTATTCTGTATCCCAGGTACTCAACGGATCCTGTGATATCTTTGACTGGAAAAGGGCGGTAAGTAACAGGGAGAAGTAGCGGGTATTCGCAGCAGGCGAAGTGGCACGGAGATGTAGAAGGTAGAAACAAAAGGGGCAGGGGGAAGCAAGGAGAAGAATATTGAAGAAGTAGAATGTAGAAGTAGATGGGAGAAGTAGATTGGGGGAGTAGATGGGAGAAGTAGATTGGAGGAGTAGATGGGAGAAGTAGATAGGAGGAATAGATGGGAGAATTAGATTGGAGGAGTAGATGGGACAAGTAGCAGGAAGTAGCAAGTAGAATTAGTAAAGAGAGGTAGACAAAAGAAGTAGATGGGGGAAGTTGAAGGGAGGCGAAGCAGGGAGAAGTAGATGAGAGAAATAAATGGGAGAAGCATTTATGACTAGTAGATGAAAGGTGTAGATGGGGGAAGTCTATCAAAAGAATCGATGGGGAAATTTGATCGGAAAATTTTCAGGGAGAATCAGATGAGATAAGTAGTAGGGAGAAGTAGCATGAAGAAGCAGCAGGGAGAAGTAGCAGGGAGAGGTTACAATGAGAATTAACAGTGAGTAGCTACACGGAGAAGTAGCAGAGAGAAGTAACAGAGAGAAATACCATATAGAAGTAGTGAGGGGAAGGAGCAGAGAGAAGTTAAAGTGAGAATTAGCAGGTGATCATTAGCAGGAAAACTAAATGGGAGAATTTACGAGTATTAGAATTCTTCCTTTATAATACTTTATAACCCCGTTTATATTAAATGCTTTTTGATACTTACATTCTCATAACTATATTTTTCTACTTTAAAATTCTTGCTTTTTGAAAATTCTTGTCTTTCTATGTAATGTATTCAATTTTACAACCGTCTCCATCGTAGGACAAAAGGTTAAATATACCAGAAACTCAAGGCACCTTTACTTTAGATTTGTCTTTATGATTTTTGTTCTCACTGCAGGGTTATGAGCAGTGTGGTGACAAGATCTGGAAGCAATATCAAGTCAGTTTGGCATTTTAGATACATTTTATTCTTTGTAAAATTTTAGTCTTTGTTCAATTTTAGTCGTAGCCTATTTGTATAATTTGGCCTTTGCTAGTTTTTAGGTTTATTTAAATCTAGACCTTCGAATAGATTTTTACAAAATATTTGTGTTTTTAAATGTTCTTCGTTAATACCGGTGTGTTTTTAGTATTCAAAATATAATCTAGTATTATCTTGATTATTAGCTTGTGTTGTATCATATCATTATTATATTATATCATTTTTTAATGTTGACACAAATATTACTTCACCAGTCTGTTTGGAGGGTATTTGACGTAAACATATTAGAAATTCAGTGGAGCCTTGGGTCACGAAAACCCTTCAGTCTGGAGTACTGAACAGTGTTTATATATATATAAATATATATTAGGGCTGTTATCGATTAATTTAAATTTAATCGTTAACTTTTGAAAAATTACCGAATAATTAATCGATAATTTTGATTAAGCTAAAAAATAAGATGTATGACGTCATTAAACTGAAAATTTCAAGGGAAGTAACAAAAACGGGCAATTTACATTTAATTTTTAACAATGTTTAATTTTTTATATCATTTACCTTATAAAAACAGTTTATTTTAAAGTTTAAACTTAAAGTATCTTTTTTATGGAGAAGTTTGTACGTAAAAAAGGCACAAACTTTTATTAATTATAAATAATTAAATTATTTATTAATAAATCAACAGCATCTTATAACACGTTTTCTTAAAATTAATCGCTATTTTATCNATATATATATATAAGGAGAGAGGGGAAGAGTAGGGGAGTGAGGGAAGGGGTCAAGCAGGCCCTAAAATTAGAGATAAGCGGTCACGTAAATAGGTCACGCAGTACATGCACTGCAATAGCTTAACGTTAGAATTGTTTCCTACTTTACTAGGCTCTTTACTTAATATGTTATTCACGTATAAGTTGCGTTCTGAAAGGAAGCATACCGTATTTTAAAAGAAATAGAACGATTCTCTTGAAAAGGTTTGTATTATATCTTTAATTTTCCTTTCATTTCACTTCATCGGGTTACTAATGTTTTGCGTTTGCGAGGCGAGTTATGGAAAGAATTAATGTCTTTACTAGAGATACAACTGTGTAGGTAGTATTTACACATTTTTAGCGCATTTTCGAGAAGTCGAATGCGCTATTGCACCCGTTTTGTCCGTCCGTCCGTCTGTCATCACCTTTGATCTCAGCATCCATAAGTCCTAGACCCATGAGGTATATATGTATTTTGTATGTCCTGACCTGCCATTTGTGCATCAACACTCAGTTACTCGATCCGTTAAAAAAACCCGTTAATACTACCAAAAAATATTTCGAATCGAGAGGTAACACTAGCGCAGGGAACGGCCGCCATTGCCGGAAGTCGAATATATAGTATTTCAAGCATTCAAGAGTGGTGCGAAGGCGTGCAAAAGAATTAGTTTGTTTTTTTGTTTGTTTTTTTTGTTGACGTCATTAGAATGTATGTAAAAGTTTAGAGAGTTTTACGTCATCATTTGTGGTGACTTGTAGTTAGATTAAAGAGAAAATAAATTTTTTTAAAATGTAAAGAAATGACTCTTAAATAAAAAAAATGTCAGGTATATTCATTACACAAGAAAATTCAAATAAATATGTCTAAAATCTAAACACAATTACTGATAACTACATAATGCTGATATCTAACATAAGTACTGATACATAATACGAAAATGCGCTAACACGCCCTGAGTTCCAAAAGGGACCAGGCTTAACATGATTTTTTTTATTTGAACAGAACTATACAAGTCAACACAGAAACGGACATCCCAAAGGATGGGGGAAATCAAACCCTACCGTTTGGGGAAAGTTTAACCATACCGGTTGGGGAAACAATAACCACACAGCTTGGTGGAATCGTAACTTCACAGCGGTAAGCTATTTCCGATACGAACTGAAATAATATAAAAAATAAGTTAACAGATTTTAAAGTAGTCATAATCTTTTCCCTTTTGTTTCGGTTTGTTTAGCACTTTTATTTATATATTTGCCATGCTTTAAACTAAAGAACGTAAAAAAGTACGACTTGCAAATAGAATGATAACTGTAGAAATATTATTGACGTGTTCATTATGTTTATAGTTACTTTGGTTTATCCTTGGCTGTTACTCTGTTGAGTGATTGTAAGTTGCCATTGAAATACCATCTTGTCATATGTTTTCTTGTGGATTGGTGGTGGGAGGAAGGGTATTATCTGCAGGCTGAGAACCATTGAATGTCTTGGTGTTAATCCTAAGCCTGTCTCCTTTGATTTATTTCTGAAGTTACTTTATCTCAACTGGTTATTGTGAACCTTTTAATTTTGTAATTGACAGCAGGAGAAAGCTGACTGGTACAAAATGAAATGCGAGAAACTTTGCGTAAGTTGATCTTTGTTTTAAACATCATGTGAAGTTATAAAATATTATTATGTGACGCTATAAAATACCATTGTGTGACGTCATTAAATGACATTGTGTGACATTATCAAAACTAATATTGTGTGACGTCATAAAATACCGTTGTCTGGCATCATCTAATAACCTAGTGTGACGTCATTAAATGTCATTGTATGATGTAATCAAATATCCTTGTGTGACGTTATCATATATGATTGTGTTAGGGCAGACAATAACGATGTGTGACATCATCAAATATCATTGTATGACGTTATCAAATGTCATCTGACATGAATATGTGAAGTCTTGTCACGTGGTTGTGTGAAATCACTGTTGTCGTCGATGACATAGCGACATCAACTAGCATCCGTTTGTCATGTCATGATACGTTATTGTGTTATGTCAACTAAACCCATTTATATCGTCTCTTGTCACGTTTCAAGGTCACCCTCATATCAATGTTTTTATGATTCTTGCAACAACTGAGTTTCAAGTCCAGTAATTTTATCTGTGGGCTACTGTATACAAAAGCATATTGATAGACAATTGTTTATTGGGACAATCTGCATTGTAATATTTACGTTGAATGTAATGTTTGATCCTGCGTTGGTACTTTACGACTATTTTTAACTATCATATAGTTGTAACAGTCCAAATCTAGGTACTATTATATCGTTGTAACAGTCAAAATGTTGGTACGGTCTTACTGTTGTTGTAGGTTTCGTGCTTGTTCAAGCCGATTATTGTGGTCATCAAATCATTCTTGTGACCACTGACGACTAGTTATCAGGTCGTGTAACTTATTTGAAAGGCTGAATTGGAGTTAAACATGGTTCTATAAACAAAGTTTGTTTGATGCCTTATTTTGGTGTATTTAGTATGAAGTGTGTATTTACACTAGAAATATAATTTGATTAAATCTTCTTTTTTGTCAGAGTGTGGCAATCAAGACAGATGGAGTAGAAAACTGAGACTGCGATCAGTGAACAATCTTAAAACAATAAAAGCTTCAAAGCCAAGACTTGGTTCTTTTATATTTCCTTGAATTCGTTAATTGATGTGTTCTCGTAATTATTTGTCCTTTCCTGCTTTTATTGGTGTGTTCTGTATTTATTGGTGGTGTCTGTATTTATTGGCGTGCTCTGTATTTATCGGTGTGCTCTGTATTTATTGGTGTGTTCTGTATTTATTGCTGTGTTCTGTATTTATTGGTATGTTCTGTATTTTAGTGTGTTCTGTATTTATTTGTGTGTTCTGTATATTGGTGCGTTCTGTATTTATTGGTGTGTTCTGTATTTATTGGTGTGCTCTGTATTTATTGGTGTGCTCTGTATTTATTGGTGTGCTCTGTATTTTTTGGTATATTCTGGATTTATTTGTGTGCTCTGTATTTATTGGTATGTTCTGTATTTATTTGTGTGCTCTGTATTTATTGGTGTGTGCTTTAAGTGATGCATTTGTTTTGTGTCCACAAGGTACACTTGATTTTATTTTTATCTTTAAATTACAAATATTAAACACTATTCTTCAGGAGCGTCTTATTAAAGAATGTATTCCCATGAAACTAACCATGCGTCGCTCTCGGCACTTCCTACAAGCTTTGAACTGTCAGAGGAGTTTCTAAATCATCGTGGGAGAATGTGTATATTCTTACCCATTTATTATAATTCCCTTATAACTAAATGTAGGGCTAAAACCACTTTCCTTTATGGAGGCGAGTGCTGGACGACCTACGCCAACCTAAATAAGCAGTTTAACAGTTTCCACTTGGGTGCTCACGTAAGACACTGCACATCAAGATGGGCTCGGAGCGCATTCCAATAGCATGCAACTTGGTCATAGAAAAAGATGTTCCCTTTGACTGAGCCATAATGACGTCTGCAACAAAAAAGACATGGTACTTGCGCGCATCGACTACAAAACGTGGGAGGCCATTACTGAGATGCGCAATCCTGGCGGTCAGAGGTAGGCGAGGGCACTCAAGCTGTGGGAGCCACCCTCACAGCTAGGAGTGAAGAGAGAAGAACCGTTACAAAGGTAGGGGGGGAGGAGAAAGAGACAACGCAATCGTACCTTAATGGCGGTCGGATGCCATACAATAACTAAAACGGAAGCTTTAAATATAAAATCTAATATTAACTTCTTTTAAAACGTAATCTGTGTTTTTTTTTTCTAAAATACTAATTTATGGAAAGTCTTGAAGAAATAAATTAGAAACATTAATCCTGCTATGATGTATATTTACCAGATAATTAAATAAAAATTTGTCTCGTGCACAATAAAATTAATTCTTTATGTATAATTTTAACTTATTTTACCAGCGATCATCACTGTTTGGTCATTTTTAGTTGTACTTCCTTGAAATTGAAAGTTACAGTGACAGAGGTTCTGACAGTGCCCACACATAGGCAAAACACTACTAAGTCCGATTCTTTATATAATGTTTTTAAACATTTCATTTACAGTAGATTTGTAATAACTTTACTTAAAATCGCACATTTTCAGACAAGATTGCTAAATTTGCAATAAATCTTTAAAAGTTACTGATAATTAAGGTTTGCATTTTATAAATCCAAGCTTATAATTTTTATTTTAAAAAACTTTAAGCAATCAAAGTCATTCCACTTAGAAGACACCGTCAATCATTTTCCAGCGCATTGGCTAAGTACAAAAAATCGTATTAATAAAATAGGTCGTAACAAGCCGAGCTGAAGGAATGTTCAGTCTACAAATTAAATGACATATGTACTTGCTGGAAATATAATGTTGACAATTGCAATCATTAAATTCTGTAATTATCGACATTTCCCACAACAACACGGACCAAAATCCCTAAAAAACAAAGTTTTGACTATAAATTCTTTATATACGAGAAATAACTTTTAAAAATTTCATTATAATACTCATGGCACGACAATCCAAAAATTTAAAAATTTCAATTATGTCTAAAATATATAAAGAATTTATAGCAACAAAAAAAAACGTATACAGTCTGCCTGCTAAATTTTAGCTCGATTTGATCATGGGAAAAGGGTTATAAAAACACGCGAGACAGATTAGCAATTATTGCATTTACATTTACAGATCTGGAATATATTTTTTTAAAGTATCGCCAAAATTATTTGCATCACACAGCGCAACAGAAAAGTATAAAAAAGGTCGTTCAACATAATATGCACCCGGACACTCTTGCACAAAAATTAACATGGAAATATATAGAGACAGTCTTAAAATTCACTAAATTAATTACAATATAATTTGATACATCATTTTTATCATCGGCACTGGTCTGCCTGCAAAATTTCAGTTTGACAGCATATGGGGAAGTGGGTTAAAAATTGATCCAAAAGTTTTTCGCCACTCAAGCAGACTCCACGAGTTACATAATGAATTTTAAAATACTCTTAACTAATTAACATACATTTATAAAAGGGATGAGATCAGAGTTGATTATTTCTGGCTCTAAGGTATTTTGAAAAGTAGGTCAGAAGCAGATTTTATTTTTAAATTATTAATCATGTTACAGTGCCCTTGACCTTGTTCTCTTGGTTAAGAGAATCGTTCACTTGTCTGCTTTCAGGTCAATCGTACATTTTTAAGTTAATCGTGATTGGGGTGAAAAACTCAGTCACATACACAAACATAGATAAGTTAATAAAAATCGTAAGAGTGCTTGTAAGTGAAGATTTCTTAATAATTATCGAATAGTAGTCGAAACGACCGGGCAGAAACGTCCTGTGGTCGAATCGTATTATACAGAATGGGACTGCAGAAAGCTTTTTAATAAAAAAAAAAAAACAAATTACACAAACTATTTGTGTAAGAAAACAATAAATTTAAGCTTTATTATCAACTAATACAAATAATGGTAAACGTTTCGGCTCATGCCTTCATCAGTACAAAAACATTTACTTACATATAACTTAAAATTAAACATATTAAAGTATATGTGATAAAATGAAAAGATAAGAAAAACAAAAATGTCCTTAAACATGATCAAGGCGGATAAACATTCATTTTTACTTTTTTTTTTAACCTACTGAAATTATAAATTTAATATAAAATAATATCAATAATTATTATTATGAAACACAGAGCTTTCTTCTTTAAATCTCTTTACAGTTTAGTTGTTTAGCCTTCTAGTCCATGAGGAGCATCCACCGATCATTGACGTCATCTGCGATTCCTCCAACGACATCGGCCACCAATGAGAGACCTCCAAGCATCCTTTTCTCGGGCCAGCCTCTCCAGCATATTCCATTCATGAACAATTCTCTTAATGTCGGCCTCCAATTCTCGGCGCCAAGTGTTGCTTGATCGGCATATTTTCATATTTTCCACTTGCCCTAGGGGTTCCATTTAAGGGCTTGTCATGTTTTAAGGGGGGGGAAGGTTTTCTTGATGTATGAATAACCCATATCCACCGCTCCTGGAGAAGCTCTTCCTCAACTCGTCTCGGCTTTGCGATAAAGTTAGATAAACATAAATTTACACAAAAAAAATAAATTAAATTATAAATTTAATATAAATAAATTAATATCAACAATTATTTTAACGTACAGAGTTGTTTTTTCCCTTAAATCTCTTTACAGCTCAGTACTTGACAAATGATGTTGTTTCATTTTTGACACAATTAAAACAAAATTTGGCAAGTTGGATGCCGTCTTCGGGGTTTAGTCGATTTTTTTCTTTTGTTTTTATGTTCGCTAGAGTTAAAAATCTTTGTTCACAGAGATATTTTAGCTACGTGAGCCAAAAACAATTTGAAGGCATCGTAACGAGCAATGTTAAAAGCCTTTGTAATATTTAAAATCCAAAAATATGTCAAAGTTGCCTCATTTGAAAATGTAATACCTACATCTGAAACTTCCACAATGTCATATCGAAAGGGATCTACAATTGAACAGACGTTTTGCAAATTAATAACTGGAAAAAAACGGTGAATCTTTTATTGAGTTTTATTATATATCCTTGATTTGGTAAAAAAGTTATGTTTCCACAATCTTCCAAGTACAAGGCCAACTTAGAAACGGCCACTACATAGCTTCCTTCTGCTTTTTATTTCCAATATGAAAGTTTTAATTCCAATGCTGCAATACTTACTCTGGCTGATATTATACTGATATTTTTCACACATTTCATTGTACAACGCATTCACATGCTCAGAAATATCAGCAGAGTATGAAAGGTGTGCTACCCAATTGTAAACTTCTCAGCAAAGGCATGTTTTTGACCAGATATAAATGTTTGAAGTTCCGCATTCTGATCAGAACATTGCATCGAGAAAGTCACCTTACCTGGATGTGATGAAGTAAGTATACTGAGCCTCCTTATCTATACATAAATTACGAAACAGTCGTGTTGGAAGTGCATGTCCTTTAATGAAAATTTTAATCTGTATAATATCATGCATGACGACTTCCAGGTGCACGGTATTTCACAAGAGGAGCCTGATTATCGATCATACAGTGGTTAACTTCAATTTTACGAATTGTGTCTTATTAGAAAGGCAAAAAAAACACGAAAATGACCATAGGGGCGGTCCATAAATGACATATGTGTGAAGAGGGGGAAATGGCAGTTAAAGAATTATGACGTCACATCAAAAACTTTAAATCAAAGTTCCACTTAAATATCCGATTTCTTGTTATTTATTTTATGACTTTTTACATTGATTCCCGCGTGTCACGATATTAGAGTGCAGCCTTACACTAAATACATTCTAAAACAAAGTAATTTGAAAAATTCTGATTTTCGAATAGAAAATACCCGCTTTTAAGGGGGTCACATCTTTGCGACGTCTAAATTAATAATTTACAACCTGTTCATTTTCATTCAGTTTCATCGTGGATATATTCCTCAAGACTCAAGATCGTTCAACATGGAATGGGGAAAATGTCTTAAATATATGCACAAAAAAACTTTTGGGGCCCCCGGCCCCCTCAAGGAATGGAAATTAGAAGTTGAGTGCCCTATAGCATTTTATTACGGGCTACCAAAATTTTGTATACAATTTTTGGTTTAAGAAAAATAAGATCCATTCATTTACACAAAACCTAACACATAAACTTATTTTTATATATCTCATGATAGCAAAAAAATGACATAGTCATTAGGGCCCTTATGTGCAAGATGTAAAGTTGAAAACACCTTTTCATTTTAATCTGCAAAATAAAGGTTATATTATTCATTATTAGTCAAGATTGTTAAAAATTGCATGGGTGAAATATCTTAAACACATTCGAACAAAGACATTTGAGACACCCGGCTCAAAATTAATGGTTAGTAGGAGTTCAGTGCCCTATATTATTTTAATATTGGCTGTCAAGTTTTTGTATACAAAGTTTTGTTAAGATCCATCAATTTACACAGTAGCTAACGCTTTAACTAATGTTTATATAGCCATTAAACTATTTTTTATACAGCGCATGTAAGCACAAATTGATGTTATGGGCCCCCGACGCCCCAAGAGCGTTAAATTTAGAAATAAATGTTGTCAGTTACCATGCCGAGAGCGTACTCAGTCTGAAATGGTTCATGGCGATTGGCTACATGCTTTAGTCAGCTATAAATAAAATGGACATGCGCACGCACGCACACACATACACACACACACACAGAGAGAAAGAGAGAGAGAGAGAGAGAGAGAGAGAGAGAGAGAGAGAGAGAGAGAGAGAGAGGGAGAGAGATACACATAATTTCATTTCTATATGTATAGATATTAAGCCAAAAAATGACATTAAGGGCTCCCTGGCCCAAAAGGTGCAAGATGTAAATTTTTTAACAGTGGTTCATTGCAAGTTTCATCATATTGAATGTTTTATCGATATTTGTCAAGAATGTCGAGACCATGCCACAGAATGTGGAATAAAATCTTAAACATTAACGATAAGAGAATCAGGGCCCCCGATACGAAGAGACAAACATTAGAGATTCAATGCCCTATATAATTTTAATATGGGCTATTAAGTTATTATGCTTAAAGTTTGGTGAAGATCCATCTAATTTCCCAGTCGTTAACGCTTAAACAATTTGTATATACCTCGCAAAAACAACATTAAGGGCCCACAGGTGCAAGAAATTAACTTTTAAAAAGCTGTCTATTTCAACCTATATCATAATTGATTTATTTTTCAATAATCTTTATGGACAAAAAGAGTTGAAGATCTTTCGGTATTTAAATTTGGGCTATAAAATATGCATGTACAGAGTTTGGTCAAGATCAATTCCTTTTCAAAGTAGCTAAAGCCTAAATTTTTATATAGCTCATTCTAAGGAAAAAAACATTTTGGGCCCCCGGACACCATTGGCGTCAATGTTTAAAAATAATTCACAGAAACTAGATCTATCCCGAAAGCATACTCAAGTTTCGTGGTGCGTGCAATATTGAACAAACTTTTTTTAAATTACTTTTCTGTTGCGCTGTGCGGTGCAAATTATTTTGACAATACTTGAGCAATATATATTCCAGATCTGTAAATGTAAATGCTATTAATTGCTATTCTGTCTCACGGTGCGCACTATGTTAAACAATCTTTTATAACCCTTTCACGTGATCAAATCGTGCTCAAAATTTAGCAGGCAGACTGTAGAAGTTTTTTTGTTTTTTTTTTAACCATGAATCCTTTATATATTTGACGCATAACACAAAAAAAATGTTTATTGTCGTACGATGTGTACTATAATGAATATTCTTTTAGTTATGTCTCGTATATAAATGGTTTATAGTCAAAAACTTGTTTTTAGGGTATTTTTTAAATTATATATTATAGATAGTGTTAGAATTAGCGACTTCTGACCAGAGAACTAAAACATTTATTTGCGTGGCACCAACAAAGTTCAATTTTATTTAATTTCTCAAATGTTCATTAAATAATACATTGAAACATTATTCACCATGGGATTAGCGATATGAATACAATAAAATAATGTTTTGACTCAATATATTAGTTGCTTAAGAATTTAAGCCAATTTTCTTTCAATTGACGAAAATGTGTTTCATTTAGCTCAAATCATTCTTAGTGAACACATACAATTTTAGGTGTGTTTAAATAAAGTAATATGGTGGTTAAAAGGTGTTTGGGCTTTAGAGCATATGACAACATTCTTTGAGTGTCGATTGTGAAATCAGCTCTAATGTTTGCGGTTCGAATCGCTTAGAGTTGCGAGATGGTTGCTCACTAATTAATTTCTCAAAGAATCGTTTTTATCCTTTCTTTTAATTTCCATGTATAACTTTTTGCAGGTAAAAATTGAACTTTGGCATTAGACTCTATTTGTTTTTACTTCGTCTTAGCTAAAAGCGTTAAAATGTGTTATTAAGATCAGCGTAGTTTAAACTGTCATTTGTCCCTACTTGACCGACTCATGCAACCGTTTATAGAGTATTTTGGCGACATCTGGACTACTGAACTAAATGATTGACCTCGACAGGAAGGAGGACCTCCCGCCCCAAGCAAGTCTTATATTACATCTCACTTTAAGGACACGCAGAAATTGCAGCTCGCTAAAAGGTGGGTAGTAGAGGACTTTGTAATTATGACAAAGTCATTATGGAATGAGCGTGCAATCAAGACGGATGAGTGGTCAATTATATAGGGGGAGACATGAACTGTAGTTAGAGACGTCACGTACTGTCGAGATTGTTTTAGCCAGTAATTATGGGCTATGTGTTAGCCTAAGGAGACGCTTTTATTGTTCGTTTATCTCTTTCCGAATGGCTGGTGTCTTCGTCTAATTTTGAGCGACCTTAATAATTAAATCAAGATACAAGATACACAAAAGAAAATTGTTATCATAACAACAAGTTAAAGTTTTATTAACAGACTACTACACGAGCAGCCTTTTCGGCTAATGCGTTCAATGGTACAAATAAATAAACACAAGAATTTATATAAAATTTCCATTATATAATAAGTAAGATGGAGAGAATAATTATTATGTAATAATTTATTTAACAACGAAATAAAGAATTTTGAGTAAAAATTATATTTTTTAAAATACATTAAATAATAAGAAGAAGAATAGATCTAGAAATCAAATGTAACAGTTCAAAACACAAAAAGATTCTACATTTACTCAAAACTATGAATTTGATTTAATCCATATGCTGACAACGTAATAAATCTGTATCCAAATATATTTCCCATGTAAATCCTATCATGGTAGCTCCATAAAGAATGCCAGTAGCTTCATATCCTGAATTCTGGTATGATTTGCTCTGTTGAAATATTAATTGAAAGGATAATGGGCATGTTTATATGTGGGTACAGGGGTTATCTAAAACAATATCCCAGTAGACGACCAGTCTCACCTGTGTAGATTTTATGACACCTCTTGCGGAGAATGACATAAATCACGTTGCGATCTGTGCAAGTGTAATTATCTTTCATTTTAACATTTCTGAAACGGGCAAGAAATGCTGACAACTTTCGCAACTGTTCTGGTTGCAACCTGGGAAAATTTTCAGTGTAGCCCATGCCTTCATGCTTCAAGTATAAAGATCTTAGAAACATAGTGAGCCAAACTACAGGCGCCCCAAAAGAATAACAATGCTCTAATTCGACTTTTTGACAAAAATGAGATATTGCACCTGGGATATTTTCCATGTTTCAATTTATCATAGAACCAAATGTGACAGCTGTAATGTGAGATAATTTTGTAGGAAGTACAAAATAACAAGGTTCTAACTCTATATAGGCCAGTAAACATCACATTTTCAAACTCAAATATCTCGGTTTAAACAAAAAGGTGAATTAAAAACATCGTTATTCTGGGGGGGGGGATTACCCCGTAGCCAGTAAGAGCCACACACAATTCAAGGGCACTAAAAACCAAAGATAATCTCAAAGTATACATCTGTATTTGGAAAGATATCCCTGGATATCTGCCTGTACTTCATCTGTTATTTTTTTTTCTGTGTGTTTGTTGTTGTGTTTTGTTTTTTGCGGGTATACTTAATATAAGTATGTCGACCTAGTTTCATTAATTGCTATTTCGTGAGTCATGTGATCAAGGACAGCTTTTAATACATTTATAAATACACCCCCACCCCTTTACATCTTAATGACCACTAAAGTTGATTTGAAATGCAGCCCGCTATTCTCCAGTTAAATTCACTGCGTGGGTGGTCCATCAATTCCAGCATTACTTCCACTGCGTGGTTGGTCCATCAATTCCAGTATTACTTCCACTGTGTGGGTGGTCCATCAATTCCAGTATTACTTCCACTGCGTGGGTGGTCCATCAATTCCAGTATTACTTCCACTGCGTGGGTGGTCCATCAATTCCAGTATTACTTCCACTGCGTGGGATGTCAATCAATTCCAGTATTACTTCCAAATATTTTATAATCTAAGTCTTATTTTGGACAAACAAACTGCATTCATTTTGGGTATCATCTAATATCAAATCGGAAAAATGTCTGTATACCGTTTTTATTCGGGGCCTCACTGGTTTTGGACCAAGCCCTATAGTATATCATAAATAACATGAGGAAATGGGTTTTAAATATGGGTAAAACAACAGTTTTATCACGACAAAACAAGCCCCTTAAAAGTTGCAATAAGAATTAGGGCAATAGCTTCACTTTAAAAAAAGGATTTCTCTAAAACTGCAAGTACATAGACCATTTTCGTCGTTAATAGCCGAAATGTTGAGTTATTAACTTTTAAATAAGCGACGGGATGTCTCGTTAATTATACAATAAGTAGCTGTTCTACTTAATAACAGGTCATTACAACCCCACAATGACGTCAACGTATAACCGTTTATAAGCTCGGCCTGTGGGTCCAGGGGCACTGGATCTTTTGGAGAAACGGTCTTAACGTGGTGTCCAGCTGTGAACAAAAAAGAAAGGTAAATATTAACATTTGTGATACTTTACTCACTCAGGTACAAACAGTTTCATAAGCTGGTATAAATTTAGAGGACTATTTTTTGTTTGTTACTTTTTCATGTAGATCTACACCTTAACAGCAAAGTCAAGAAGATCTCAACGGTTTATTATCACAGGCTCGAAATTGAAGTAGCTTCACAAACAGAACTTCATCATGTCCTTGAAAGTGACGTCAGTGCTGACCTTGGCTGTCCTCATCCTCTCGATTGTCTCGGTCACGTCGGTAAGCTTACTGTCACGTGTTGTCTGTCTTTCGGGGTGATCACGTGACTTGATCTCCTAAGCTTGAATATTGTCTTGGACCTAACAACTCGCTTACTTTAAAGAAAAGTCAACAGAATATTAAGGTCGAAATACACTTCTAGACTCTGTGCAACAATAAAAAGAGTAGCACCTTGGTCAAAAAAGAAATCAGATGAACTTTCTTAAGCTGGCAAGACACAGAAAAACTGGGTTAAAATGAAGTATGTCGACCGTGGCGTCACGGTCATTACCGGCGGCTATCTTTGTTGTTATGGCACGTTCTTAAAATAGTTAAAATGTAAATTCTATAGCTATACCTAACCCAAACCCTAAAACCTTCCATTTTGAAAATCCTTTTAGAGTTTATATACCTCTCTTTTCCAGCAACCGGTAGCGTCGTGACGTCACGGTCGACATACTTCGCTTCAGCCAAAATCTTTTTTTTTAAATGTTAATGATTGTGCTTATGTTTATGTGCGTTTGTTTTGGAGGAAGTTTGGTGACTGTATGAGTTTGTGCGGCGCATGTATCTGGCTTATGTTTCTGACTAATGTGTACGACTAACGTGTCCGGCTCATGTGTCCGGCTCATGTATCAGGCTCATGTGTCTGACACAACTGAGTCGCACAATCTTATAAAATGCTGTCTTATTATTTAATCTTACTCATAGATCTGATCTTGATTTTCATCTTTTATTTTTAAAATTTATTTCAGAAATGCGTCAATAAAGATCAGAATAAAGAAGTATGTTTTTCTTTATCATTTCCATAAAATTTCTAAATAGATATTTTTCATTCTTTAATTCCAGGTTTTCCCTCTTAGGTCCAATACATATTTAAATAATTTAGCGATGTTATGTTTATGCCTATGAGAATTTTCTCATTCCATTTTTTTTATAAGTTCATAAGTTTAGCATAACCTTAAATACTTTACGATTACATGACTTAAGTTTGGGTATTAGAAGACAACATTGACATTGACTCTTCAGAAAAACGCCGAACTCAAAGCCCCTGCTACCAGCGTGAGTCATGTAATTAAAGTTGTGACACATGTGTGACAGATGTTTGACAGATGTGTGACAGATGTGAAATAGATGTATGACACATGTGTGACAGATGTTTGACAGATGTGTGACAGATGTGAAATAGATGTGTGACACATGTGTGACAGATGTTTGACAGATGTGTGGCAGATGTGAAATAGATGTGTGACACATTTGTGACAGATGTGTGATAGATGTGTGACACATTTGTGACAGATGTGTGACAAATGTGTGATAGATATGTGATACATATGTGACAGATGTGTGACAAATGTGTGATAGATATGTGATACATATGTGACAGATGTGTGACAAATGTGTGATAGATGTTGGACTGATTTTTTTACAGATGTGTGACAGACGCGTGAACGAGGTGTGTCAAATTTTTGGCTAATTTATGAAATATGTTTATATATTTATGCTGGGAGTAATTGAAGCAACTTCCCCTAATCTCTCTCATACTCATCTCCTACCCCTCTTCCGACGTTCATATCTCTTCTCTTTTACATTATTTTTCCCACTTTCTCTCTCCATCAAACTGATTTCTTGAAAAATGTACATTACGTCCTACGCTAACTCGTTCTTTGCGAGCTGTATTTTAAGTGCATGTAACGAAAACAACGGTCAACGAATAATCTTCTGTGTAGATGGGGCGTATGTAATAAATAAAATAAGAAAGATAGGAATGTGTCACTTAGATAAGACGAACTCATTCATAACATTTAAATTGCAAAACAATAGCAATACAATATCTAAACAATTTTTTTGCTTAATTTCTTAAAGAAAAAAATATCACTTACGTCATGGTAATAAAAATTGAATAAAATGAACTGTATTTTAACACGACATGGAATTAATCTCACCAGGACGCTGCTCACAATCCAGGACAATCTCAGAATAACGGTCATGAACATCAAAAACAATTTCAAATTCCAAGCAATGTCACCGAGGTAAGGAGCATGTCATTTATTTTTAATTTAATAAAACCCATCTCTCTCTCTCTCTCATCCACAAGCTGCGGGCTTATATGTCCTATGAAAAATAGAAATGACGCACTTAAAAATAAAATCTTAAATTGACGCTGGGACTTCAACTCCTTTGGGGGATAGTTCATGTTAACAAAAGTAGTGTCTTTCTTTTTTTTTTTTTTTTTTTTTTTTTGTAACAAGTTCATTAAAACAAATGCAGTTTTTAATTTGAAGACAGTTTATATCAACCAATATAGAAGGTGTTTTGAAGCCAGTTAATGAGAGAAAATGCTGAACGTGTTTGAGATATAGACAAGCCTAAGAGATTAAAACTTTTTAAAAAAAACGATTTCATAATTTAACGATAAGTTGTTTTTTTTTTTGTAAGAACAATTTGAAAGTATACGATTTTGAGAATTTACACTTCAATAGCGTTAGCTACCATTAGTTATGTACACAATAACATCAGCTACCACGAGTTATGTACACAACAACATTAGCTACCACGAGTTATGTACACAACAACATTAGCTACCACGAGTTATGTACGCAACATCGTTAGATACCACTATTTTTGTTCACAACAACAACGTTAGCTTCCACATGCTATTAACACAATATAATAGTAAGCACATTATGTACACAGCGTTAGCAACCTTACATCATGACATCATGTTCACAATCCCACCGTAAGCTACCACACTTTATGTACTGTACAACTGAGCTATATACAAAATATTTTGTAGCTTGTTACATTACTACTCCATATTGTCAACAGTCTAATGTTCCTCTCTGGGTTAAACTTTTTGATAAAACAAGATTACATAAAACTGTATGAGTTTAATTCGCTTCTTTGTATTATAGGCCAAACTTTTCTTTAATTGAACTTTGTGTTACTTATTTATTTCAACCATTTTGATTTCTTCTTATCTCATTTTACAGCCTGATGAGATGGCTGGATGTTTATTATCTTCTTTTTTTTTTTTATTTTTTTTAAAATCCGATTTCAATGCTAAAATATAAAAGAGAAATTAGAGAAATGTTTCTCCCAATTCGTCGTAGTTTAAAAGTTTACTCGAATTTCAAACTTAAAAACTTAATTTAATTTCAAATAAATTTTATATGGAAGAAAACACGTTATAATTTGCATCCTTTAATATGGCTCAATTAGTTACAATGAAATCTGTAGCCTACTGGTGAACATAAAATGCGATTCACATAAGTTGCGATTACATATTTATGGACCTGAACGACCGCGACTAAACGGGGTCGCACTTTATAATACCTCAGTATTCAATGTGTCGATGACAATTCTGACATCTGCTCAAGCGCTTGCTACTTGATTTCTATAAATAGCTCACTCGCTTGTGGTGCGTAATAAAGTACACTATAATAAACTATCAAACAAAATCACGCTAAAATTAGGATATCTAATGTAAAATGAAATACTTACAGATAACAGGTTATTCCTGTTATTTTTATTTCACTGTTCAAATTTTAATTATTTCCACTATTATAATATGCTATTGAAATTATGATACAATTTACTTTTGACGAAAGATTTTATTCAAATCAAAATAAAAACATTTCCTAATCGCTTGGTAGATCTACCATCTCGACGAGCAAGTCTTTCAGCTATTCAATCTTTTCATTGTTTTTTAACGCAAATTAGAACATAATTAAAGTAAAGTTTAGTCAAAAGGCCAAAGAAGCTTGTAACTTTTATCGTTATAAAGAGGAAATATATGGAACATAGAATCCGTCAAAATGTCTTCACGTTTTATGGAACTTTGACTTCATCATTATGTCTTTTTTGTGTTTAGAAATATGGTCAACTCCTGAGGAGAAGGAGAGTAATTTAGTCCATGTTAACAATATGACTAATAGATGTCGGTCTATTTGACCAATTTAGTCAATGTTAAAAATATAACTGATATATTATGTGGGTTAATTTCACTAATTTGTCAATGTTGCACTTGGATAAAGGGACTAATCAGAAGTAAATTATAAGTGAAACAGTAATGTAACAATTATATAAATAATGTAACAATGTCATCACTTTTGTAACAATGACTGCAGCATTATTACATTTGTAACGGTCCAAGAATTTCTTCATGATTTTGAAAAGTTATTATCAAATAAATGATTATAAGTGACTGCATAAAATATGAGAATATAAAATCCATAAATGATAACAAAATATCCTCTAACAGACTGGCGCCAACAGCACAGGAGAAGATAACCACCCCAAAAACCCGGTCAAGGTGAGAAGCTGTTATTAGTTTTGGCAATGTCAAGGTCATAACTGCAATTCGATGATGTTTTTAAAATATTTCATGGAATACATGCCAACTAGGTCGAGAGTGATGGCCAGACCTGTAGTAACTGTAAAGCCTTTTTAAAATAACAAAGAAAAATAAACAGAGCTTCATTGAACATCTATGGATCATTAAACATGCCTTGGAAATCGCTCAGTTAATAGAGAGAGCCGCAATGTGAACACAACAGAGACCAAATAAGGCTGGCGGGTCACGCTTTGGACACGTTTTTTTTTAGATCTATTGGGTAATACGTGGCTATTGTAAATGTTGGCGATGGTACAACATTATGGACTTCACAATTAAATTATCTTTAATATATGCTAAAGTTTTTTTTACATTACTTTATCATATTTTCAATATTCAAATGCTTTCCTCTATTTAACATTCTTGAGGAATAATATAACTTAAATATGTAAGTGTATGAGTTTTATTTATTTATTGTAAACACAATTTTTACTTGACTAAAGCTTGTATGACTTATTTATTTCAACAATTCATTTTTTTTCTTGATATCTCTGTATACAGCGGGATGAGGTGAGTCAATGTTTATTTTAAAAATTAGCATTTTAAATAGGGGGACATTAGTAATCTACCAAGTAAGAAATAAAACTTAAATATTTCATATGCAGCTAACCCTTATTATTCCCGATAGTAACTGCGCGACTATAAATAACTCTTTTGCTTTTGGTGCGTTTTATACAAAACTATCTTTAAAAACAAATAACATAAAATAAGAGCAACCTAAAAGTCACTATATCCATACTAACTTAAAATTAGATTACTAGATTCTATGGATGACATAATCGCGCTTGAGCTTGGTTTTTTTAATTTACAAAAAAATTAAATGTTATTTAGTGCCACTAATATGAATAATATAATTTTGTAGTAATAAGTTTTAATACAATAGACCTATACCTTTTTGGGGAAATGCCCTTAAAATCAAACTGAAAATTTCATGAGTAATTCCTAGGGATGTTTCTCGAGTTAAAAGCGTCTCAGCATTTCAATATTCTTTTTAATTTAAAAAAAACAACATTTTACGCATATTTACAAATTGTAAAGCTTAATCAGAAGGCTTAAGTGGACCGCAACTTTTCTCATAATACAGAGGTATTATTTACAAACAGGGTGTTTTAAGGAAAATTGATTCCTTCATTGTGTCTTCATGATTTATGAAACATTGACTCCGTCACAATGTCTTCAAGTCTTATTAAACAATGACTCCGTCAGTGTGTCTTCATGTTTTATGAAACATTGACTCCATCATAATGTCTTCATATTTTCAGAAACATGGCCAACATAAGCCTCCTGGGGAGAAGGTGAGTAATTTAGTCCAAGTTAACAATATGACTAATAGATGTCGGTCTATTTGACCAAATTAGTCAATGTTAACAATATAACTGGTATATTTCGGTAAATTTCACTAATTTGTCAATGTTGCACTTGGTTAAAATGACTAACCAGAAGATGTGGCTTTTATATTCATGCGATTTGTGGACTATTGAAAATACCTAGACAAGTTGATGTTTTATAGAAGTGTATAATAGTTAGGGGTTGATGGATAAAGAAATATAGAAAGATATATAGAGATAAAGAGAAGCATAATTATTAAATAGTTTTTAATATCATTATAGAATGACGCTGATCCCAAAGCTCCTGGTGAAAAGGTGCGATTCCTAGTAAATTATAAGTGAAATTGTAATGTAGCAATAATAACAATAATGTAATAATGATAGCAGTTTTGTAACAATGACTGCAGTATTGTTATAATTATAACTGTTCAAGAATTTCTTCGTGACTTTGAACAAATTTGATTAAATAAATGATTTAAAATGACTGCATAAAAGATGAGAATATAAAAACCATAAATGATAACAAAATATCCTCTAACAGAATGGCGCCAACAGCCCAAGAGAAGGTAACCATTCCAAAAACCCGGTCAAGGTGAGAAGCTGTTATTAGTTTTGGCAATGTCAAGGACAGCGCAGCAATGCGTTGATGTTTTTGAAATATTACAAGAAATACATGCTAACTAGGTCTAGAGTGAATTTGAATATTCAAGAAGCAGTGAGGGGGCAGACCTGTAGTGACTGTAACCCTTTTAAAAACAAACAAAAACTATTCAGAGCTTCATTGAAGAACTATCGGTCATTAATCATGCCTTGGAAATCGTTCTGTTATTCTTGTAAATTGAATTGTAAGACGGCCACAATGTGAACACAAGAGAGCCACGTGCGGCTCGCGGTTTGGTCACAGTTTTCCTAGATCTATTGGGGTAATACATGGTTATTGTAAATGTAGGCGATGGTATAACATTATGGACTCTACGTTTGAACAAGCTACAGCATTTATTACAGATGCTTACATTATTTCACCATATCATCAATATTCTAACGTTTCCTTTCTTGTGGAGCAATATAACTTGAATATTATCTACGTGAATGAGTTTTATATATTTATTAAGTCTTGCATGACTTATTTATTTCAATAATTAATTTTTTTTTCTTGATATCTCTGTTTACAGCGGGATGAGGTGAGTCAATGATTATTTTAAAAATTGGCATTTTAAATAGGCGGGCATTAGTAATGTGTATTGTTTGTTCGTTGAGGAAGGTTCTTTGCCGAAACGTTAGCTGCTTAGTTACGTCCTGTCAGGCTAACCATTATCCTGTTTACGTCCTTTCCTTTTACTGATTTTTTACAAACATGGTGTTGCATCTGGACTCCTTTTTTTTTGTTATAAGCCAAATTGATTCCTTCAATGTGTCTTCTTGTCTTATTAAACATTGACTCCGTCATTAAGTCTTCATGTCTTAATAAACATTTACTCCGTCAATATGCCTTCATGTCTTATTAAACATTGACTCCGTCATTAAGTCTTCATGTCTTTAATAACATTTACTCCGTCAATATACCTTCACGAGCAAAATACCCGTGCTACGCTACGGGGTAGGCACAATAAGAATAACTTTATTTGGTTTTGGGCCTCAAATTCTCCTTCAAAATGAATGTAAACGCATCTGGAAATTAGGGTAGTGATAAATCAAACCCCTTCTTAATAAAAACAACGATTGGTGTGTCGAGAAAAATAAAAATATTATTAATTTAAATATTACCCATCAATTTTGGTATTTCTGCTTTAATATAGCATCATCATTGTCATCCGTGGCTCTACAGCCCATGTAGGGCCCTGGCTTGCTCCACCACATCCTTCCATTCAGATCGCTTGATGTTTTTTTTTTCACCATGCTCGAACCCCTTTAATAACGCACGCTATATACTGTACCAGAATAACAAATGACGTTAACAGTTACATAAATCTAACGGGCATGGCTCACTTTCTTTTCACGTGAATCAAAACATGAAAACAATATCTTTCCACATGATTCCTTTGGTTCTTAGAAATAGCTCGCTAAACACCCATTTCATTTATAGTCTAAGCATGAAATTAGTTCAAGACGAATAGGATATTTTTAGCCAGATAATATTTGTGAATATTGTGGCTTGGGGGAGTGGAAAATATGTTGTTTTTTTTTCAAGGCACATGTTCCTTTAACGTGAATAAAAACATAAGAACAATGCTGCTTTTTAAGAAAATGGTGAGAAATTGATCTCCTAATAAATTTTATGTCAATCATTGTATATATTCCCGCACATTTTTTCTAATAGTAACAAATCACTTTATATCAATCTTTATTCCCGTTGTATACTATTCATCTAATAAACTCAAAACAGTTTGGCACAAAATGAGTTGTTGTCAGTGTGTTTTTTCGACATAACACGCACTTTCTTATGCTAGATCCTATTTATAAGTCGTAATACCCGTGATATTTCTTTACACTTTACAAATAACTATTTCAAACTCAATTTAATTTAATGCATAATAATATTATGCTGAATTATATTTATACCAAAAACTTAATTTTAAAAAGTATATGTACAAAAAATAATAATAAATTTCTACGGTGTAAATAGAAAGGGGTCGAACCGTCCGTGGTCGAACCGACCGGGGTCGAAACCTCCTGGGGTTGAAACCTCCTGG